>JASKGO010007170.1:0-19816 GCA_030556065.1 Holobus sp. GC000080 | reverse complement strand
CCAATTTTTCGAATCCTTAGAAAATCGGGGATTTGTATCAGGAGTAAATAAGTTCGAGGAGGTAAATTGAATTTTTTTTTCGCGTGCTCCGAAATAAAATCGTTTGGTTAAGTGTTTGTTTTATTATTAATATTGTATATATTAATTTATTAGCTCTGAAAAGAGCTGATTTTTTAATCATCTGAAATACATTAAATAAAACAATAAATACAAGTGGTTTTAGAGTTTTTCTTTTATTGCTGTAATTGTAAACTACACTACTACTAACACACTACTAAAGGAAACAAACATTTTTCAATAAAATTTTCATTAATTACTGTAATATCAGCAACATTGAATTAATTAAAGCGAAATACCAGCGCAGATTTATTGATATTTTCTTTAAAACTATAATTTTACATTTAAATTACTTAATTTAAAGTTACAAATATTAAAATAAATAAATTTGATGACTAACTTATCAAAGTAAAACATAAACAACCCCAACTCATAAATAAATTATAAAAACACAATGAAAAGTATAAAAAACAATTCAAAAACAAATCAAAACCTATTAAAAGTAATAAAAAACATCCCCCACTAACGCTATAATTACAAAAACTCAATGAAAACTTAAAAAAAAAAACAATTTTAAACTCAATAAAAGTAACAAAAAACAACCCTAACTAATAAATTAAATTAAAAAATTCAATTTAAACTTAAAAAAACAATTCAAAAATTCTAGAAAAATAATAAAAATCAATCCTAACTGTTAAAATAATTTTTGAAATGCAATGAAAACTACAAAAAAACTATTCAAAACTTATTAAAAGTAATAAAAAAACAACCCTAACTAATAAATAAATATAAAAAACTTAATTAAAACTTTAAAAAACTCTTAAAAAGTTATTGAAAAGAAAAAAAAAATTAACCCTAACAGTTAAAATAATTACTGAAATGCATTGAAAAATAAAGCAAACAATTTAATAGTTATTATGAATACTAAAAAAAACATAATAATAAAATAATTACTGAAATGCAATGAAAACATAAAAAAAAATGTAGTCCTTATAAAAATCAACCCTAACTATTAAAATAATTACTGAAATGATTATACATGATCCATTTTTTATCCTGGAAGAACGCATTATCCTTTAATGTATCACATTAATTTAAGAAACTCACGAGGCGCGATGTAAACAATAACAACGTTCGCGGAACACGTCTGAACGGGGCGGCGGACGGCTGCTGACTGAGTAGACTGAGCGCAATGCTCTACGATGCGAATACATTAATTAACTTATTAAAAATAATAAAAATCAGCCTTATCTAATAAAAAAATTATTAAAATGCACCGAAATATATAAAAAAAAAACTATTAAAAACTTTTTTAAAGTAATAAAAATCAGTCCTAACTAATAAATTAAACATTGAAATGTTTTTAAAATTATAAAAAACATTCAAAACTTATTCAAAATAATGAAAATCATCCCTAAGTGATAAAATAATTATTGAACTGCATTGAAAAGTATAAAATACTATTAAAAACTTATTTAAAGCAATAAAAATCAGTCATAACTAATAAATTAAACATTGAAATGTTTTAAAATTATAAAAAACAATTCAAAACTTAATCAACCCTAAATAATAAAACACTTATCAAAATAAAATGAAAAGTATAAAAAGCTATTAAAAACTTATTAAAAATAATAAAAATCACCCTTCCCAGTCAATTTATTACAGAAATGCAATGAAAAATATTTAAAAAAACAATTGAAAGGTTATTAAAACTAATAAATATTAGCCCAAACTAATAAAATAAATATTAAAATGCATTGAAAAGAATAAAAACCAATTGAAAACCAATTAAAAATAATAAAAATCATCCCAACCTAATAAATAATTTCAGAAAAAAAAAGAACCCATTGAAAAAACAATAACTGTATCATTTTACTCAGTAAAAGGTAAGGCACAAAAGTGCAAAAAGAAAGCTCACCTATAGTCTTCGATGACGGGGTGACAATAAATGTAGCAATAAAAGAAATATAAATTAACAATAAAATTAAAACAAAACAAAAAACTTTTCCTTCTTGCTATAAATAGCGAAAGAAAGTAAAAAAAAAATAATGATTTAATGTAAATTGGACGCAGAATATAATATTTAAAATCAGAAACCTAAAAATCAATTTCAAATTAATAATAAATGTTCCTAAGGAACCTTAATCTTAACAGAAAGAACTTAAATGATTAGAAATGTTAATTTTGATTTAGTAAACATTAGAAAGCAGCCCTAAGAATTTAAATATTCATTACGATTAAAAGCATTTTTCAGTTAAAAAGACAGCAGTAGCAGTACTCGGTGACTTACTCACTTTGCATTTGCTTAAAAATATTAATTAATTAATTAAGAGAGGTGTTTATTAATTTATTATTTTTTGCTTTTAATACTTTTAAACTAAGGTTTCCTAAGAGATTATTAAAAGTAATTTATGGATCATGTTAAGCTTGTACCGGCCACGCAGATAAATCTTGTGTTCTTCGCGAGGCAGAAAAGAACACTCGTTTATCATTAATTAATTAAAAACACCAAAAAAGCCTAATTTTAATTAATAATCAAGTACATAAAATTAACAACGATCTAAAATCCTCAGGCTCTAAAAAGAAACATAAAATGCTATTAATTTAATTATAGCAAAGTAATAAAAATGATTAAAGGATTAAATCGGTTATATACAATACACCTGTGGAGAAAAGCTAAAAAAAAAATCATAATCAAATCAATTGATCCGCTAATGGCAAAAGTAAAATAATTTAATGGAACGCAATTTGGAAAAGAGCCAGAGAAAAAAAGTGATTGATAAAATTTAGCAAACTTTTTCCGCATTCGGAAATATAAATTGGCCCATAAGGCAATCCGTGTAAGATGCAATTCATAGGAGAGAACGCGGATGAAAATCTTAACCCCTGGCAGTGACATATTTTCGAGCAACACCTGCAACTAACATTTTGATCGATCATAATATCATCAGTTTCGGAAGGAGTCGTGTACTGCTATACCTATATCTTGACGCCTCTAAAAGGACAATTTCCCGAAAGAAAGAGCGGGCAAGAAAATGGGGATCAAGCAAATAAAACGCCTTGGCGAACAGCGGCGCGCTTTCTATATCTCTACTACTACACACTATTATACGAAGTGCTATTTTTTGCAATTGAAAAATCGTTTCCTCATCCATCATGGAACGCACTCTTGAATTTTTATTGTTTGTTTTGCTAGCAACTAAAATTTATTGCTATTCCCCGTCGACGGGCAAAATCAATATTGGGTTTGTATTGCCGGTGTGCACAGATAGACGACGAAATAATATTGGAAAGGAGACACATTTTTCGAGTGGAAAATTAGATCTGCTACGGTATCCTGCAGACAGTTGTCGAAGGAAAAGTTTGTCTCAACTATTGCTGCCAGAAGGCCCTTTAAAGTTAAATAGCGCCACAGTTGTTGAGCAGTAGTAGTCGTCGTCGGGCCGAATTGGCAATAAAACTTATGCGCGCATTATGTTCATCATGTTTCATTTGCCCTCCTCCTTGCATTACACTCACTAATCTTATTGCAGCCGGTGTAATCCTTGAGGAAGACTCCACTAAGGGTCTTTTTCGCTGCTGTTGCTCCTTTTGTCGTCACTCGTAACCAAGGATTTCTCCTTGTTTCAATTACTTCTCGAGCATTCCCTTTTACCGGTATGACTTTTGATTTCATTTAATTCCAATCGTCTTTTGTATCGCATTAACTGCATTCAATTACTTAAATGAAATGAAATTCTTTCAGCTGCACTTTTATAGAGAACAAACTAATATTTTCGATTCATTTAATAATCGAATTAAAGCAGTCCGCTTTGTTTTTTTTTATTAATTTAAATGTAAGAGCATTTACAAAGTAAATAAATTCTCCACATAATCAATAAAATGCAATGAAAAATATAAAAAACAACTGAAAACTAATTTAAAAAAAATCAACCCTGACTAACTAATTAATTAAATACAGAAATTCTTTGAAAAACAGTTAAAAACTTATTTAAAAGAATAAAAATCAAGCCAATCTAATAAAATAATTACTGAAGTGCAATGAAAAACAATGAAAAACTTTCTAAAAAAATAATAATCAACTCAAAGTTATAAAATAATTACTGAAAAGCAATGAAAAACTTGAAAAACAATTCAAAACTTATTAAAAATAATAAAAATCAACCCTAACTAACAAAATAATTACTGAAATGCAATAAAAAACTTAAAAAGCAAGTAAAAAACATATTAAAATTAATAAAAATCAACCCAAACTAATAAAATAATTACTGAAATGCAATGAAAAACTTACAAAAACAATTTAAAAGATACTAAAAATAATAAAAAGCAACCCTAACTAATAAAATAATTACTAAAAAAACAATTAAAAACTTTAAATTTAAAGGGCGATTTCAAAATAACTTCTTCAAAAAAATAAAATTTATAAACTGTTAAAAAAGTAATAACACTTTATGGAAATTGCCAGCCCTAACTAAGAGAGGGACCATAAAGGTTGCCACTTCGAAGAGCCGAAGTCTAATTTGCAAGAAGCAGAATTAGCAGACTATCCATTGCGGAAATGTCCCTTCGGATAGCACAGCCAAGCAAAGGAATTTAAGTGCGGCCTCTGCAAGAGGATCGAAGAGTAATGAATTAATTAATATTTAGGGACACCCCGGCGTACGAAAATTACACAGAATGAAGTAATTGGTAGAGCGGTTACCAGTAAGTAATAGCAGTATGAATACGCCCTAGGGACCCACGACCGGCAACGGCTTTATTCGGTTTCCGTCCAATATATGATGCAGCCCCTGATATTAGAAAATTTTCAATTTATGGCAAACAATCGAAAATAATAACAAAATAAAATAATAAATAAAAATAAAGAAAATGCGACTGTAACGACCATCTTTTCTTTTTTGCAGTTATACTGAAGATACAGATAGATGAGAAAACGCAATCGAAATAACGCTCGGGGCTTTATTGAATTTCCACTAATTCCATTCTATTGTAAAATACAATAATGCTCGTAATACAAATTGATCGTTTTTGTACGTTGTATTTACTCGAAGAATCGCAATTTATTTCGCTGCTGCAATGCTTCTAATAACTTTTTAAAGATAACGAATATCGACGATTAAAATTATCGCGGTATTATTTCAGTTGGTAATTAGAGACATTTAGATGAAAGATATTTTCGATGGGCCCAAGCGAATCGCGGAAATTCGCTTTAATGTTATATTTCCACTTAATGAGCAATTACAAGTAATAATGTTAATTAATCTGGCGCCGCTAGAGAGCAAATCTTCAAATGATTTCTTCGAATTTAGGCCATACTTTATAATTTACAATGTGTACTTGTTTCTTATAAGGTGGTTCGAGGCAGTTTTAAAGCGATTAAAATAAGGAAGGGAAATGAACGGTACAAAGGAAGCCCTCAGGGCCATTGGTTAGTTATAGCGTATTTGTGTAGGTTACGCACCCTTAAGTTATGCAAACCCACATTTTGTTCTCCTTTAGGGAAAAGGGCAGCATTGAGACTAATAAATTGTATTGGCAACATGCAAATTCAGATTTCGTGAGGTTTCCGGAAATTGCCAGTCTTAATAATTAAACTCTTTAAGGCCGTTGGGAAATGTTCGATTTTTATAAGAAATACAAAATAAAAGAATAAATTATTAAAATAAATAGTATAATTAAGTTTGCTTTACTATAAATGTAATTAAATTATAAATGTTTAGATTTACTAACAAAGTATGCCGGTATAAAATCAGAAAACTAGTAAAAAATGGAAAAAATGCAAAACTTTCTACTGAAAATAATTTAAAAAATACTTTCCTTTAAATTCCATGCGAAAACCGCAAGAAAATCGCATTCAAATTGTCAAAAAAACGAAAAGTTGATTTCGGCAATAAAAATTGTCTGTAGGGAACGCGAACTTAGCCGTCATTTAAAACACGTATAAAAAAGTTAGTAACAAAGGCGATTTATTTAAAATTTAAGCGTTAGAATTACAAAACAGTATTCAATATTGATGTAGTTCCGGAAAATGCACATTATATTGCAGTTTTAGTGCATAATTCGATGTAATTCGCTTTAAAAAGCAGATTGTTACTAACTTTTTCGCGTGTATTTTAAATGGCAGCTCAGTTCGCGTTCCCTCCATTCGCTCCAATGGCGGCCACTACAATGCTATACTGGCTCTAAACAACTTAATACTTGTAAATAAAGCTTATTATTAACCTTATTGATATTTTAATTTTAAATTATTGAATAAATTACTATAAAATTTACTAAAATATGTTGGAATTCAAATAATTCAAAAGCGAATAATGAAAATGTCAATAGAATTTATTTGAATGAAGATTAAATAATCAATGAAATTTAGAGAGACATTCACAATTATTATTTGCCCTGCTTAATTAATTTCATTTAATTAGAAAATATCAAAAGGGCCGGACATAAAATCAAATAATTAAATACTGAATTGAATGGAATAATATTCAAAAATAATGTAATATACAATATTAGTAATTATTGCAATAATTACACGAACAAATTTAAAAAAAAATTAATTGCAAAAAATATCGTTGTTGAGATCCAGGACAAGGTTATTCGCAGGACTTACCTTTTAAATAAAGCTGAAACTAAAGTAAAACAAATTTATTATAAAATAAACTTTATTTTCCTTAAGGTTTTTGCAAAATTTCTCAAGTCACTGGTAAAAAATTCAGATGAAAAATTCGTTTTAAATAGATGCCCAATAATAATTAATAATCAACTACCAAATTCATTCGAAATATATAACATTTACAATACATTATTTTAAATTCAAAAAGTCTGCTTTACAAACAGAACAGGGTTCCTATGTACATAAAAAATAAACAATCGGCAGGGAATGGAACTTATTTTAAAAATCCACAACAGTTTGCGCAAAAACAAAGTAATTGCAAGGAAATTGGGGAGAAATTACTGGCCAGTTTGCGCTGCAAACAATTCCAATATTTGTCTTTTACGATTAACACTGAAGGATAGGAAATCTTCATATAAATATAATGACAAAAGGGAAACAGCAAATAAGTGACACTGAAGTGTTCTTTGGGTGTCGTTGCAGTCGATTACGCTGATGTTCACTTTACATAATAAGTCAACAGATATGTTTCTTCTTCATTTTGGATATACATATGTTAAATATCGAATGCGTCAAAATTGATTAAATAAGGTGATTAAATTGAAAATGAAAAAATCGCGCGCGCGCAAATCGAGACTTATTTTTGTTCCCGCAACAGTACAGTTCGCTTTCATTTCCATCGCAAGTCATCATTATTATTAAGTGGTAATAATTGATCTATCAATAAGATTAGCAAGCAGATATCACGTGGTGTTAGCCGACAGTTCGGTCGGCTCGTTAAGGGCATCCACACCGTCGTCCCTAAACTTTACATTAAACATTTCTTTGGCCTTTTGCTCCCAAATTTTACTATTGCGCTGAATGTCCCTAGTATTATCGGCCACTTGTTCGTCCGGCTTACCGTAATTGGGCGGATTGGCGTAGGGGTCGTAGCCGAGGACGGACAGCATGGGCGCAATGTCGGCCATATCCTTCACCACGTCCTCGGAAATTTGGCCCACCCACTTGGTGAGCGCCTCCAGGTTCACCGGCTTTATCACTTGATCTGAAGATCGCTCAACTCTATATTCGGGAAAAGGGACACGAAAATTGTTGCTATTTAAAAATTTCGAAAAATTTACCAAAAAACAAATAGGGGGGAAATGCGGTTCTAGAGTAATTTCAAACAAGCTGGCGAATTTTAGCAAACTACGAGTATGAAGCGGTACGAAGCACATAAAATAGTTGCGTGCAAAGAAGGGTTGTAAGAGTACTAGGCACAGTATGGTGGAAGTTTGTGTGTGTTTGTGTGCAAACTGCAAGCGTCAGAAATTCGTTTTATATGGATATAGTGGTATAGATAGATATGGTGGCAGGCGCATAAGATAAGGGTTGCTCGTCTGCATCATGCAAGATGGCGAAGAAAATTTACGGTGTGCATTAGGGCGGAGGAAAAACGCGTGCGGAACTGCCGCATTATAATGCTGCCACGATTGTAATTTATTTTCTCATCACCGATAAAAACGAATGTCTCTCGCAATATCGCAATGTCGCTCATGCAGAAGTAACATTTTTCAAATGTCCTTTCCGCTATCAAATTTACGATTTAAACGGGTTTAAAATTTTTACTCGACAAAATTGTTTATCTTTTCTATCTTATTAATAAAGAAATATTTTTAATAAATAAATTTAATTAACTAATTTCTTTCTTTATTTCTTATTTTTAAATTAACTAACTTAACAAAACACTTAATAAAAACTAACTTAAACAAACAGCACGAAAAATAAAGAATTTTATTTTTTATTTAGTACTTTACTCGAGGAAAATTCAGCAAAGAATTAGGAAAACTAATTAACCGAAATAGAAAAGAAAAGGAGAAAATCCAATTTTATTATTGCAGCCCTTAAAGTTGCCACTGCTTTTTTGTTTGCACGAATTAAACCATTTTCTCTCTGCAGCATAGGAAAAGCCTTACATTACACGCGAAGTGCAATATTAGATTAAGGACGAGATTAGCAGCAGATACAGAGATTACGCACGTATTTGTTGTATAGAAATAGAAGAAAAGGGGAGCGTTGCCCGTTTTCCCGGAAATTAATAAAAAAACAAAAAACAAAAAGTATATTTAATTGTGCCGCCACGGTAGACGCATTAAAAACTTTCTCCAAACTAATTGCAATTAACCCAATTGATGAGAGCGTCGCACAGGACGATAAGAAGAAGAGGACTCTGATGAAAGCACCAAGCTAAAACGCTGCTTTACCGGAACACGGAAAGCTTTAAAGCCCTCAGCCTCAGCTCTATACTCCTTCTCGTCTATTTGGAACGTCGGTGCGACGCTCTTAATTATCAACACTGTTATAGATTTCCGACACCGACTTTCAAGTGCAAACAAATAGATCGGCTGCAGGCACTACTCAAAGACTTTTAATCATATTAAGTGGAGGCAAAAAGCAAAAAAAAAACGAAGAAAAAAACCATTAGGACAAAGAGGAAAATTTAGAAATTGCAAAATTAAAATAAAGAAAAGGCAGACAAAAAATAATTAGGGCACTTACTTGCTTAAGCTGATGCCGTTATTGATGAAGTCTTGATGATGAAGCACGGAGTCGTTCCAGGGGACGTCCAGAAACTTGAGCACCTTCTCCATCCAGGCCTTCGGATGCAGCACGAGTTGCTCGTAGGGAACGCGCAGACATTTACTGGGGCCCAATTCTTTGCACTGCATGTTCATCGATTCGACGGCACTGTTCCATTTCTTCAGGCATTGTCTGTAGCTAGTCAGATCGAAGCCGGTAATGGTCACTTGGCGAGAAATTATCGAGTGAACCGTAGCACGTCCATCGCGAGTCATAAAAATAAATTTCGCATTGGGGAACAATTCCACCACGTAAGTACCTGTGCAACAAAACGATTTCATATTATTACACGTTACACGGTGCTTACATGAACCGACGCAGCTATTGCTGAAATTGTCTATAAAACGATTCAACCCCTTACTACTGCATTTATTCTCACACTTGTTTTGTAGCTCAAGCTAAGGCACCTTTGTTTTTATGACTTTGCCTTAAAATTATTATTATTTAAGATACCGTAAAATAAAATTTAAAATTTAATACTGTTAATATTAATTCTTCCTGATAAAAATAAATAATAAAAAAAAAACTGCTTAAAATTCAATTTAAAAAATACTTAATTAGTAAGTGAAGCAACCGATAATTATTCATAATTTAATTATTAAAGCAGGGCACTATTTCAGTCACGTATTGCCCGTCCATTGTATGCATAAATAAGGCAGCAGAAGGTAGGTACTAAATATAAATCACAATTGGCCCAATTTTAGTGACCGGGATTAAAATTAATTAATAGATTTCGAACGAGCGGACAACTTGCCAAACCTACATCACTAAACACTAACAAATAAAACAATGGCCAGACATTACGTTCAGCAGAGTAAACTCTCAGTGAACTTACCCATTTTAATTGTGAGGGGGTCTTTGTTGCACAATCTAGCCGCAGGTTCACCATGTTTGGCTATAATTTCCAAACTGAACGCCGCAATGGCCGAGTCCAGGACAGCTTTACTGACGCCGGCCTGTTCGAGTCTTAAAGACTCCTTTTCCGATTTCAGCCAGTGTCTGCTTAATTGCAGCAGTCTGGGAATGACACGCGTCTCTTGGCCGCACCTGAAACAAACAAGACTCCAATTAGTATAAAAGTGTTGATAAATATCGAAAATTTAAGTAAAAACTAATAAAAACTACAATTATCAATAAAGATCAACACCAAAATAAGAAATAAATTGCAAAAAGCCATATTAAAACAATTAAAATAAATGTTTCTTTGAAAATAAATTGCTTCCAATCAGCGCGCGTAATTTAAAATAATTTGAATTGTATTCTGAGCTCTGATTGGCTCGTGGCGGGGGAAATCCATGATGGCCGCCACGGAATCGCCGGAATCCCCTTAGCAACCGCTTGGAATTCCCTGACAACGGGGGAATCCTTGGGCATTCCCATAGAAAAACACGTGTTTTATAATTATTTTATTTTTTATTTTTTTATTACGTTTAATTAATTATAAAAACTAAAGAAATAATTTAATATGTTGAATATTTAAATATCAAGGGAACTAAATGGGTCTTTTTTTTTAGTTCTTTTTCATATTTTTAGTGCTGGATCCTTATATGAATATTTCATATATTCAAATTCGATAGTGTGTTTTGCAAGGATAATTTATTTCCACTTGTAGGAAGGAATTGCTAGGTGCATGCTCACCCGATGAGCACCTCGGCTTAAAGTTTCGCGCAACAAAATAAGTGCCTGCATAAGCAAATGATAATGCAAGAGCACATTGCACACCGAGAACAGCGGCATCCCTCCCGGATGAGAATATGTATCAATGCGAGCTTTATTGCGCGCCGAGTAATCATAATAATCAGCTCACAGTTCCGGCCAAAGTTGCAAATTGCTTAAAGTCCATAAAGAATGAAATTTTAAAAATGAATGCAGCATTTGCATCTCTGCAGAGTCTATTTTTTGTCCACTTTTTTTTTAAATTCAGTTATTCGTTTTACATTTTATTATTCTTTTTACATTTAACAAAACTGAAACTAAAGTCCTTTGTAACTTTCAACAATTAAAAAAATTAATTCAAAATTATTTAGATAATTGAAAGTTAAAGTTAAAATTGTAAGTGATGAATAAAACAACATTAAAGGGAAGCAACTAAAATTAATTTTCCATTTTCCATCGGCAAATATTTACCTTCAACATCAGTAAAATTCGATGCTCGTTTTCGGTTCATGGGGCGCAATTAATTAAAACAGTTTTCACCAAAAACGCATTCAAAAGAACAGTTTCAATTTAATTCGGCAATAAAATCAGTATTTTATTTATTAAGTAAAACTAGAAAAAAAAAATCATAAAAAAAAAACAAATAAAATTGATTTTAAAAAGCTAATAAAAATACATTTTACAACAAACATGTCATGAAGCTGATGGAAAGAGCAACATCATGCAGCATAAACTTTTTACACCCTTTTCAACATTGAAGAGAGAAATAATTCGTTTAAATGCTTCAAGTATCGAACTGGTTGGCAGCACTTAAAGCGAACGAGAGAGCAGCCAATTTACATGAAGCACATTCGTCCTTAGTAGTATACCTTACACTAGACTCTAGAGGGAAGCGAGCCTGTTCAGGACGTGTTTGTTAAATAGCTGACGTAATGTAACTGGAAAGTTGCATTACGTCAGCCACTCTTGCATTACCCACACACAATATTTGTAATATAAGGCAACGCATATAACACTATAATGTATATCCTGTGAGCGGAAACGGTCCTTTGCCCCACACCACCCGTACCGTAGTAAAGTGGAAGGTGGAAGCTGCAGTACGGAAGGATGAAAGGCGACCATAAGCCTCCATAGAAAGATATTACAAATTGCACGTCTTGTAAATGATTTACACACTGACGCAAATATGTCTCCGAGTGTTCCACTTGCAAACTTTAAGTTTAACAGTTGTTGATGGCTTATTTTAACAATACTAAATACTATTTGTTCAGTTTTTCATTATGAATAATTATTTCGTACTGAAAATATTTTTTTTTCTGAGATAAAAAAAAGTACAACAAATAAAGAGAAAATCACTATCAAAGAAATAATAAAATTTTATTTACCGACTCGGAACATGAAGCGAAACCATATAAACTACCCCCTGAGCTGAAAGTTTTCCTGCCGTACGTGTTTCCTCCAATAGATAATGTAAATAGAATTCCGGTAGAATCCGGTGCAGCGTTTTAGAAGAAAAACATCGCCGTTGGACGACGGACGGTTCGGACGATTCGCAAAAGCCCCAATAGAATTAAAGCGGTTTCAGGTGCTAGGATTACATAATGCTAGAACACCACCGCAACCGGCAAACAAACACAAATGTGGACTTTCGAAATTCTCCACAGTCCAACCGACCTCTTTTTTCTTTTTTCTAGCTTGCACGATTATTTTGTAATTCTGAACGCGAGTCCAAAGAAACAAAAAATAAAAGAAAGACAGGGAGGAAAAAGCAAAGCATCAGCATCGCAGAGGGTTGATTAATGTGAAACCTGTAGCCCTAGAGCCCTAGAGCCCTAGAGAATCGCTTCGTGTGTTTTCCTTATCAGTTCGGTATTTGCTTTTAAAAAGCTTCTCGGTGCGCGGAAAATAATTTCAGTCATGGTTTATTACGTTCTCTTCGGTCGATTAAATTGAATTAAATGCAAGACTATAGAGTAGAGACTATTAAAAGGTATTTGTCTTGCTCGGTGAATTCATAGCAAAATTTTATTGAGTGTTGAAAACTTTATATTTAGCTTTTACGATGACAGAGAAAAATATCTCTAAAAGTGCTCAGCACTATTTTACAGTTGGTGCATTAAGGAAATTGCGGGTTGGAAATTGTGTTGAAAAGAAATATTAAATTTATTACATTTTAAATGAAAAACAATTGTGCTGAATTCTTCGCGCAGTAAAAGAGTTAGAGTTTCCCTATTGAGAGCTCTTTGTTTCCTTTTTTTTATTTATTTATTACGTTCCTTAATATATTTTCTATTTACTGAGCACTATGTGTTTTATATGCGAGATAAAATTTCCAATAATGTATAAGGAAAACACTATTTTTCAGTCATGAAAAAGTAAATTTTCACAATCTCATTTAGATGAAATTTAACAAGCAAAATAAACTTTATTTCAGATGCAATTAAACCAACAAAATAAAGTCTAAATTAAAATATGAAAAATTAACTGAAAGCCAAATGAAGAAATGCATAATGGAATATTTAATTTACTTCTAACAATTCACTTTTATGACTAACTTTTAATGATTTGCAAAGTTTTAGTTTAGGTCAATTATTCATTGAAAAGTTTTTAGTGAATTAAATAAGTTCACTTTTACAATAATGTCAAGAGACCAAAACTAAATTTAAAAAAAATCAAAAAACTATATAAAACAACTTTTAAACCACTTATTAACTAAATTTTCATTGTAAAAGATTTAAAAAAAAAACAAAAAACAAAAAGCATTTAGAATAAAAATTAACAACTTAAAATATTAATAATAAAAAAAATGAATTGATCGAAATTAATCAATTTCAAAATTAAAGCAGAAAACCAATAAAATATAAATAAATTGAATTCAAATTAATTTAAAATTAAAGTAGAAAAGCAATAAATTAATAAATTTAATCAATATTAAATTAAACTAGCAGAGCAACCCATATTATCTGCTTATTAAACATTTATTTTTAAATGCCAAAAAATATGAAATTATTGAAGCAGATAAAAGATAATAAAACATTAATAAAAAATCGATATGCAATAAACCGTGCTTGACCCAAAGCGATTACGAATCCAATTTAAAAAAAAACTATCAATATTCAAATTCGCCTGTTAACAGAAACAAAGCCGCAAAAACTACATAGAGAAAAAAAACAACAACAATCAATTAATCGATTGCATTTAACGTTCTCTGTTTGCAATTACAAGAGAAACACAATTGAGACTGACCACAAATGGGCAACTAATACAAGCAGTACACCAATTGTAAACAGACAATATCGCAGTGCAATTACTATTGGAATATAATTCAATCAATGCATATAAACAACTTAAAATGGAAAATGATAATAATCCATTAAATTTACGTCGCTTCTGTCTGTCTTTATAAATCTAATAAATATCGTAAGATCTTTAAAGCACTGTCCGTGCAGGTGAAACGAAACATCAAGCGGACAGAACAGAACGCATTAAATCGAATAGTAGTGAGTTAGTGCAGGCGCCGGTCAAGCGTACGCTTCTAGTATACTATAGGTGTCATGTGAATCCTTCGGGGGGCCGAGCGAAACGTCCCTTACTATTACGAGTAAATATAATTAAGCGTGGGTGGCAGGGCAAACAGGACGCACTGTGCGCTCGGTTAAACTAACAATTGATTTATTGTTTGTCTATATGTGCGCGAGGCACACTTGTCAGAAGGAGGAAATTTATCGCGGCGAACCCAATCCGGAAAACCCAAGCGAAGCGGAGAAGAACACGCTGCTGCATATTACTACTACATGTTTTGAAGGTGGTGCCCGAGGAGTGGGCTAGATGTGTAAAATACCAGTGGCACAGTGGCGGAAGAGAATGACTAAATATGAGAATCCGTTGCAGAACTCGTATAGTATGTAGCAGCAAGCGACGACCGAACCGAATTGAACTTGTGAATTATTATATTTTCATATATCTGCAACAGCGCGGCGCACAGTTTGAATTAATTTATCGTAAATTTTCATCGCGAACCGGAAGACATTAAATTGCCATGCTTCGATGCGCTTTCAATTTAATTTTCATGCTGCAGGGTGCAGGACAAACACCAAATTTTTTTCTTCCTTGAATATTTCACTATTTATTAATTATAAAATTAAGAATTAAAAAATAATTCTAAAATTTAGTAGAATTTTTTTCTTTTAAAAATAAAACAATTTTTTTTAAAACATTTTTGTGGTTTAAAATTTTTAATTAAATTCAAATGACAAACTTTTAGCTGCATTTTTCCGCAGTTTGGTTAATTAACCATTGTGATAGACAGTCAAATAAAACAACTGCAGTCGTTAAGCTATAATGGCCAAAATTATTTCCATTGGAAATGGAAACAATAACACTAAAACCGAAAACGTTAGGCGGCAGCGAATAAAATAGAGGAAACTACTAAAACATAAATGCTTTTCCCACTTTAAAACCAAAATAATATTAATTTAAATTACTAAATTAAGCGCAAAACACTAAAAACTTTAACGTTAATTTATTTATTTAATCTCTCCCAATTTTAAAACCGAAATAACTATAAATAAAATTACCAAATTAAACCCATAAAAACTTAATAAATATAATAAAAAGAATTTATTAATTTATTTATTGCAAAATAAAACCCAAAAATTTATCAAAATAAGCAGAATATCATTTTAAGCAAGTATTTAAATAAAAAAAGAACCTTTTAAATGTCAAAAAATATGAAGGAAAACCGTTAAAATTTCAAAATAAACAATTTGAAAATTGAGAAGAGTCTCCCACAAAAACCACAAAATCATATCTTTGCATCGCCCAAAATGCGAAAAGACGTGTGCGAGAAAATTCAATGCGATGATGGAAAATCGACGTGCGATGGAATATCAACAAGCTGTCCATACAGAGCACTTGTTTGCACTTGAGTCCCACTGGCATCACATTTATTATTTCTCAGCAACAGACACCTCCGCGCGCTGCCGCATCGCTATACTTCTGTTTGCTGCTGCAATCTTCTTTTGTTCTCACGGACCATTTGTGAGTGAGGAAATTGAGAGTCCAGTCGAGCGGAAAACGATACTACTACTACTACTGTACTACTACGGTGAAAATAAGTGATGAATTGTGGAATAAATGCAAGCGAGAACAGGGACATCAATCAAAAGTGCGCGAAAATATACGTATATAGTTGGCATGTTTTTCGAATTTCGAATATTTATTGCGGATGCTGTTTTGCTTTTCAAATTGTCCTGCTCCGCGCTAAACCGTTCCAATGGGAACGAACAGTACGCAAATGCGAACGCAAACGGATATGCAAATCGAAACAAATGCAACTACAAATTGAATGCAAAAACAATAACGCATCGAAAGGATACTGCGTATTTACATCGAGCAATGGCCGAATCTATTATCGAACTTTAATTGTAATTGCATTTCGCAATTTGTTAACCATTTCATTAATTTTTTACTTTTAGATTAAAGAAAAAAATTCTTGTTAAAAAAAAGCTTCAAAATTTAAAATAGTCTCCTTGGTGTAGAGAAAAAAATAACAAAAAGAATCATTTGAAAAAGTTTAGAGGCCTAATGGTACGTCTGTGCGATAATAAATCAAAATCACGCAACTTTCCGCCTCGGGACCGCAAATATAAATTTCAATCCGCATACCACGCGGCCGCCATCAGCAGTAGCACAGCACTCGGCAGCGATGCTGGCGTGGTGTGTGGCGGTTGCGGGGGCGCAATTTACAATTCAAGTGCACCTATATTCTACATTCATACAGCTTTCGGCCTATATATTCGTAAGTATAAAGATAGCTAGGCACACGGAAGGCATATGGAAGGAAGGAGAGAAGAAAGAAGTGGGCACTTATGTTATGCTAGTGGGAACTGCCGGGGAAAAAGCCACCCCCGAGAGACCGTAATATACATATATTCCAGACGCGCGAAACAGCATATAACTATCGCAATGCAATCCTTCACGATGGTGATGATGATGATGATGACGGCAAGGACGAGGAGAACCATTAAAAAATCATTCATTTTCAACGAGGAAACACCATTAATGCACTCTCTCTTTCTCCATTAAATAAGAAGATTCTATTACTGGCACATTAATCGTATCACTTGGCATACGGCTTTTATCAATGCTTTTTTTTTTAAACGTTTGAATGCTTTTTTACTAGGCACCACCCAATTAAAAACCGACAAACATATCAAAAAAAAATTAAATACTGCTTTAAAAATTTCATTTTACAAATTAAAATAATTTTTTTTTTTTTTTAAGAAAATCAATTAAAAAAATAATCTAAATAATAAAATCAGAGAAATTAAAAAGAAAAAAACAGGAGGGGAAATGACTAACTCACCGAATATCTGGATGAGCGTCGAGCATGGCCCTCATGAGCGTCGTTCCGGACCTGGGAACGCCGCCGATGAAAATCAAAGGCATCTCCCTGTTGTACTCGTACATCTTGCGGTCGTCGCCCATCACGTACTTATCGGCGGCCACCATCACGGGCAGGTCGTCTTCGGAGTAACACAAAAGAGTGTAGCGCAGTATGAGGGCGGCCGTTACCAGTAGGACGAAGCCGTAAACGGCTAAGCGTCTAGGCCCGAAACGGTTTAATCTCATCGTCATTTTATGGCGATTGCAAAAGCGATCAAACACATCCGCAACGGCATCTATGTCACGAAGATCACCCAAATGTATATTTACAATTTAAATTCGCTCAAACACTTTTTTCTTTTTGTTCTTGATTTCTAATCGTGGCTGTATCATTTCTGCAACAACAAAGAAAACACACTTTTAGCACTTAAGACTTCAATTGCGACTAATTTAAAGTAATTAAACGGTATTTCCGCTAAACACGTAAATTAAAATCCGATTAAAAGATCATTTGTCAAATTTGTCACTGATTGACAACAATAAAAAAATATTAATTTTGCAAATGCAAATGTGAAGGCGCCGGACGCTATGTGTTTTCTACATGTATAAAAAATCATCGATTTTTTATGTTAAAAACAAGGTTTTAATTCGATAAAAAGGAACATAAAAGTAGAAACATATAAAAAAGAAATAAAAAAGTTTTAATTTAAAAAAGGTTAAGTGCTCTTTAAAGTAAATCGCCCTATCCTTATTTCTTTATATTTAAACCCTCTTAATATGTTTTTAATGCATCGTCATCATTAAACTATTTTATTAAAGAGATTAACATCATTTTAAGTGTAAATGAAATCATTAAAATTATTATAGCTCTTTGAAAAAAATAAACAATAGGTAATAAATAAAATTAAAAATTGCTTTCTGAAAAGCAGTCAAAATATGAATTGTTTTCCTTCTTGAAAATAAATATGCAATATTCGTTTCATTTCAGATGGAAATCAATCGAAGAGACAGAAATGTAATAAGTAAGATGGCAAAAGTAAATATTTGCGTGTCTAGTGCAAGCCGACGTCAAACCAGAAATAGCAATTTTCTCTCTATTGTTTACGTAGGCAAGCAGTCATCATTTGTTTGCACACATCACTTACGTCTCCCTTAATAACGAAACGAATTGAAAATGTAGCGGAAAAACATAACAACGTTTACTTTATTTTCCATACGAAACTTTTAGAATTCAATTTATGCGGCCCAAAAATAAATTGAATTAAAATTTTAAATGTTATTAGAAAACTTCATAGGATAAAATGTTGTTTAAAAAAAATAATCAAAGTAGAAGAAAAACTTTAAGTTTAAGTTACAAATGTTAAAACAAGCTGAACTGCAGTAAGAGGAAAATTCATTAGAATTCATAACTAACGACTGCAGGAGGCAATAAAAGCCAAGTTTTCTGCGCAAACAAATAATCCTTGCATAAAAGCCACTACAGTATAGGGATTCCGAAAACGACAAGAGAATTATAAGTTGATTCCGGTAATAGTTTGCACGTAGCAATAAACAAAGTTTTCCAAATTATAAAGCGCATAAACATATTGTGCAGAATATAAAGTCCTTGCAGCGAGTTGATCAAGGGCTTCCAAAGATAATAAGGGATGAAGCCGCACGCAGACAGACGATGAGAAAATGCCAAAGAAAAGTTTATTTTGCGCAAAATGAACAAAGAACTGGTTAAGGAACTTGTTCAATATGTTTCACAAGAGGAAAACAAATGTTCCTTAATTTCAATCTTGGAACGTTCAAAAGCAAAAGTTTCAAGTTACTTCAAAATTATATTTTCAGTTGAATTCAATTAAAAATTAAAATTACAAAATAATTGCTTTACGGATTTATAATTTTTGAAGCTAAATAATAACTTAATGCACCAGCAAAAACAAAACAATAATTTCTTATCCATTTCTTTAGATTGTTTTACCTATTTCACGTGCCAAATTCTAATTACAACTTTTAGATTTACTAGGGCAGTTTTCACAGTATAGCGAAATGCGCCGGTAGTCTTTTAGTGGCTGTATGCTATGAGCTATAAGAGGAAAACTTTTTCCGTAAAGTGAGGTTGTTTTGAATACCAGCAGCAGAAGCAGCAGCAGTAGCAGAAGCAGCAGCAGGATGAGACATAGGGGCACACACTTGCAAAAGATATAAAGCGCATATACATCTGATGAAAAATAAAACTAAAGGGAGAACTCTTAAGGGCAGCTGATAATGTTTCCACCATCCATCACTTTTACGAGTGTTACGACTAAAATAACATCATAACTCAACCGGTAAAACCACAGAAGGAAAAACGTGACGCACTCCGCAATGACTGGAATGACATTTGCAAACGGGCAAACCTACAGAATGAACAATTTAAAAATAACTTTTCTACGTTCAGAGAATGGAAATTAAGTTTTGGATTTTGATTAATTATAATAAAATATAGTTTTGCTCTTTTAT
>JASKGO010007169.1:0-15281 GCA_030556065.1 Holobus sp. GC000080 | reverse complement strand
ACCAAGTGCTAAAAATATTTTAGGTAAGTGGGGCTTTGGAGATAATTAAGAAAGCAAAAAGAAAAAATGGCCTATGTCTAATAGTTCTTTGAAAACAATTAACCGGCCAATTAAAAAAAACACCCAAATACGTACTTTTGACACCAAAGTCGTTCACCCTTTCATCTCATACTCATCGTATAGGTAGTTATGTGTTGACATAGGTGATAGTGGTTTGCAGCTTTCTCCGCTTGTAATAATATAATAAGTTCGCGTAATTAATAATAATAGAAATTGATTCATGCTGGGTTTATTTTAGGATCGACATCGAGGCATACAGGGTGTGCTTTTAGTAGGACCAAGTAGCATTGTGACTAAAGTCTACATAGTTCAGTAAACTTATTCTACATTCCCAGTGCACATAGTCAGTTGCAAAATTTAATATATGTAAAAAAAAAAAATAATAGAATCAGCAATGTATCAAATTTACAACACAAATGATTCCAATAAAGTTCATGAATTCTCAATGGAAATTAATTAATATTCAAAAAGTGTTACTTTTCAAATTTCATTTAGGTTTATAATTTTTTTTTTCGGTTTGAATCAGCAGCAACATCTCTAATTTTATTACTAGCTTTCGATTTCGAACAAAACATTTTTCGCGAGTGAAAATCGGAAATCGGGTGAAATTCCACAGTTCGTGACAAGAATACATTGAAGGGGTTATTTTAAAATCAGTATTGAATCGCAATTTATGTTGTTTTATTATTATTTCACTCCAAACTCTAGTTTATTGGTGCCGACTTAATATATCCAATTGTTCGTACTATTATACATTTATTATGTGACTTTAAAAAGTAATTTTACAGGATGTTTGACTGTAACCTTTATCTACAATACTTTTATGTAACATAAGTTGCAAATTTATAATTTCTGACAATGTTTGATGGTTTTAGCAGCATTACATACTACGCAAAAGTATTAACTTTTACCCATTTCGCGTATGTAATATGGAATCTGTGCACTGAAAGTAGTTAAGTAATCTATGCATTTTAACTTTACACATGATAGACTTAACGTAGAAATTTAAACTGAGCCCGACTGAGGCCATGTACGCTAGCGATTTTATTGGTGAATTAGTGAAAAATGTCAACATCTAAACAATATCTTTTGTTTTTTTGTATACTGCGCCCTCAACGTAAGTAGTCACAAACTTGCATAATGTGTCACCGATAAACCTTCTGCCTAGTCGTGATTTTAATAATTTGAAGTATGGTAATTACATAATTATTATTTCTAGACCCTCAATGTGTAAAATAGCATACATTATACGTGCGTAAAGGGGTTTACCGCGTTCGCGCTTCATACGACCCTCCTGCTTCGCAGTCGTGCCATAAATAGCGCTCACGCGGTAAAACCTTGAATTACTTATAATGTAAATAACTATTAACTTATCATTTTTCATTGACCCATTAGAAAAATTACTATAATAAACTTTTATGCGATTTCGCCTTTTTAACATTAATATCAGCAGTAAAAAAATAATGGAAAAATATTTGCATTGGCGAAATTTATTTAATAAATATAACTCTTTTATAAAATATAAAAAGAACCCTTTAATAATCTGTCAAGTTACGGCTCATAAACTATTAAATTAAATCTTTTATATTCTTACGTGATCCCATGATGAAATCTTTTAATTGCTCACTCAATAAAATATTTATCAGAAATCTTTAATTAAAATATAAAAGTTGTTAAAAAATAGCGACATTTGCATAATAAATGTGAACGATGGTGGAGTAATATGATACGCATTATGACTCTTGACCAGAACTAATCCTAATAACGGAATAAATATCTAATTACTAAATAATTAATGAGGCAAATTCACGTAGGCGGATTGTTTATGAGTAGACATATATTTAGTGTACATATTGGAGAAAATCAAGTGTGGAAAACAATAATTAAAGCCTTCGATTACATTACATTGATGATGGACATTAATTAATTTTCATTGTGTGATCACTTTAATTTGCGTATAATTGATGATGTAATAATGATGGAAAAACTTTGCGAGCATCAATTAATTAATGGGGAGCGCGACTGTGAAGAAAACTTCCACCATGGCCGACGCTAATAAAAACTTTTTCCTTGTATTTCAGTTAACTAGATATGCAGAATATGATCAGTTGAGTACTTTTTAATGGTTTTCTATTTTTTTATTTCTGATGCAAATCTTTCCTTGCATTATCTTTCTTTCTTTTTGCAATATTGTTGACATCATTAGAGAATTATTCTACGATGGTATATTTTATAAACTGAAATAAAAATCATACTGCTTTAAAATAATTGTCTTCAAACAACTGAAATTGAGCTGGAAATTTGATTGAAATCTAAAAGAATATTGATTGGAAAATCCCCTAGAGCTAACAATTTATAACTCGCTAGTTTTTCCGCAATTTGATTTACTGAAAAAACTTGTTTCTCCATGATTTGTTATGACATGATTTTTTAAATTGTGATATTTTAGTAAACAAAAAGCTTTTTAATGATTTTCCTTTTAATTTGTAAACTAAAGAACCGACCAATTACAAACTGCTAGATATTTTTTGTAAACAAAAAGCTTTTTAATTATTTTCCTTTTAATTTGTTAACTAGAGAACCGAACAATTAAAAATTCCTATAGATAGACACAAAATGTACAAAAAAAAAGATATCACTGGCCAACAGTGAAAGAACCTTTTAGCCAATTCATTCACTTTCCATGCAATTTACTGAACTGAGATCGAATCTGATATTAGTTTATCATCATCACTAACAGTTTTGTTATAATTCAAAGTGTTAATAAAATTAAACGAGGAGTTCAAATAACTTATTAAGTTTCACAAAACATTAAAATTATCGATACGAAAGCCTATAAAATCAAAAATTTTACACTTATTGTATTTATATGAAAACTGAGGGTTGTGAATAAAAATTGATTTAGGTTCGGTTTTATTACACCCTGGTGAAGCGTAATTAAATTGAATTTTATTCAAATCGCAAAATTTATTGATAGACTTAAAGCTTTCAAGGCGGCGACTCTATGGTGAAGCGTATATGCTAATTTAAATGCGCATGACTATTATTAAAAATTTGACACTATAATATAAATTCTGAGTCTCAATTCAGCTGCTTAACTGGGCACATTTGATTAATAAAGGAACGTTAAAGTGACCTGTCCGAGTTCTGATTTCTGCAACTTCCAATAAGTTATTCAAATTCTACTTATCCAACACTTTGCGAAAGAGGAGGGGCCCAGGGTTCTAGTTACATAAAAAATGGGCAAAATGTTTTTTTATAGCCCTTATCGTTTAAAATTGTAAAATTTATTCATTCAGATAACCGAAAGTTTATGATATTTAAAAAAAGCACAAATGAAATTAACTTTTTTGCAAAATTCACTTTACTTTTACAAAGGTATAAAAATATTAAATAAAAATTGGGTTTCATTAAAAAAAAAGAAGTGACAAGCAACTTCCGGTATAACTGGAAATGATACGGTTTTAAAAATATTTTTCAAAATGGAAGCATTTAAATAAGAGTAGAAGAAAACAAATTCATATATCGAAGCCCTCCCACTCACGAGAAACTGTATGTGAGAATAGACTCAAATTTTTGGAATTCTATTTCACCATAAAGTTGGAAAAAACTGAGCCGCGGTGCTATTAACGAAGCTACTATAAAATGAGTATTTTATGAAAGTTATGCACTTGTAAAATAGAATGAATTTTTTTTTAACTCAATTTTTCAGTTTCAATAAAATTTATTGAAATTATATGTATTTGTACCACATAAATTGGCACAGCAAGAGCAAAATTTACTAATGACTAGAAGGCGGTGAATCGACTGCAAATGCAGGGTGTTTTTTTTTAATAAACGGTTAACTATTTTGGGAGAACTATTTTAAATTGGGCTATTTTTATTTTTGATATCTTAATTATTCCCAAGGCTCTACTTAACTAAACTATTTTCAGCACTTTACCACTTCCGGTTATACCGGAAGTTGATATCAACTCCGGTATTTCAAATGAGACACCCCAATTTTCATTTCATAGTTCGATCCCTTTTTAAGAATAAATACGATTTTGTAAGTAAGTTTTTTTTTAGTAGGTTTAGTTTTCATGAAACAGCAGACTTCCGGTTAGTTTTGTAAAAATTGTTCCCTCACGGAAAAAATCACATCTTTTGCAATTACTACAATAATTAAATAATTCTTTTTAATAATTATTACTGAAAAGTGTACGCATACATTGATTAAAAAAAAAAATTGTACAAGGTGTTCGAGAAAAAATCTGAAAAAATAACATTTTAAAATCAATATAACTTCTTTTTTTCAAATGGAACCACCCATTTTTGATTGAGTATAATTATTTGGCGTAAAAAAACCTATAAGAAAAGTTTTATTTGATAAGTCTACGATGATTACTTTTCGAGTTATTCAAAAGAAACGAAATCTCCATTAGTTAGTATTAAAAAAGATGACGTCACCACCGCGTCATAGCAACGTACTCCCATAGCAACACATGGAAATTTAGTTTACTCATTTCGGGTATGTAATACGGAAACTGTGCACTGNCTGTGCACTGAAAGTAGATATGGAATAGCCTACTTTACCAAAAAGCCGGGAGGTAAAGGTACTTTCCTGCACAAGAGCATTTAATGCTTTACACACATTTACACGTCATAGACATAACCCATAACCTAGAAATTTAAACTGAGCCCGATTGAGGCCATGTAAAAAATGTCAAAATCTAAACCTTCTGCCTAGTCGTGATTTTAATAATTACTTAATTATTATTTCTAGACCCTCAATGTGTAAAATAGCATACATTATAAGTGCGTAATGTAAATAACTATTCCTGTTGCGCTTAGTTTGCACGTAATATTATACAAATACCACTAACTAACTTTGATGTAATAATATTAGCTTTATTTATGTAAAATCAGCTATGCATTTCCACATGATAACTTATAGTTATTCCTATATCCAATTCCGCTAATTGTGCTCATACTTTACCATCCATCCATAAAATTAATAACTGAAACAAATCCAACATTCCGCAAAGATTATCGAAATTAATTAATATCAGAAACTGTATAACAGCGCAAACACAGAATTTTTAAAGGTTGTTTTGAATGTTTAAACAATTCTTTTACATGAAAATTTACTCTTACATTTTAATTATAAATGTACTCATATTTCTGATAGCTGTCTTCAAGATCCTTAAGAGCCTAGGTGCATTTAAGTTTAATTTTCGATCCTTTGTGTTGTGCTAATTTCGTCTTTCTCACCTTCCGCCCCCACAGCCTCATACAGCTGAATACCGGTTGGCGCGTTAAGTTGCATTATTGCTCCCCGACAAGTGCTTTATTCTAGTCTGCATCGAGTCATTTGCCAGATTGACGTATCTTAAGCTTAATTGCGTTAATTATATCCATAATGGCAGCGGGGAAATTTGTCGCAGTAAGTGCAATTTTAAAATTGTCAGCGCGAACGGAAGAAATACACAAACCGGAAGTACGATTTGTTTGCAAATGCGCCGCACGTAGAATATAATCGTATTTCGGAAGGGGCAAATTTGCAGTAATTCGATTCAAATTACGGCGCGCGCGGTAAAAATAAAGTGAAGTTCTCGAAAACGGTGCGGTGCACAAAGAGAAAGGTCATCGAATCGATGATAACCCCCGAAAAATCGTTACTTTTACGACGTTTCAGGTCAGTTTCGCATTTAGGGACATCAAGATCTCTCCTTTCGGCGCGCGTTTATAGCCGTCTCCGCACATTTTGGCATTTATTACGCAGCGGCACGTTAGTTTTCTTTTTTCCGAGACTATTTTCGCTGGTGCCCTTGCTTATTTTTTGGCTTCGAGGGTGCGTTGCATGATTTACAGCCCGGAGATATCTTTCCGACTTCTTTCGCTGCCACTTTTTGGCACTTGCTCAACTTAGACATCGAGTCTATGCAAACAGAAATGTTGCCCATTTTCGGACGTCCGCTATATCGATTATTTCAACGACAGCCCAACTAAACTGCACTTTGCCGTCATTTGACGCGCTTTTTTGTTTGTTTTAGAGTTCTGTCAGCTGTGGAAGAGATGCGCTGAAAGGAGGAAACGATCTGGGTCTTTTCGGGGGGGTTTCTGCGATGATTATTATGAGACGCAGTAATAGACGTTTAGATTTTCCTCCTCTGCGAATTTATTCTTTCTCTTGCAAAGTCGGTAGATCTGTAATATTCCACATGAACTGCTCGTCGACTGTAATGAGCCGAAAGGATATAAAAAATGGGACCGTCTCCGTTTTTATTTGCTCGATTTTGGCTCGATTTGATGTATTATTTTTACTGCGGATATCAAAAGTAAATAAAAATGCACGGATTTGCAAGATATATCGAGGGTCAAGGGCAGTCGTCTTCAAGGATATCCATTTAGGGGTTTGCGTTCTCCTAAGAAAATGATACTAGCTAAAGGTATCCAATTTAAGGTCATCTTTAAAACGTGTTCTTTCAATTTTTCTACGTTCCCTTCTTGTTCGTCTATTTACAAAACCAGTATTTTTATAATTATGTTAAAGATTAATTTTCTGACGGTTTAAAATAATAATTAAATATTGTGTAAAAAATTAAATAGATATCTAATTTTAAAATAATATATTAAAATGATTTAAAAAATAGATTGCCTTCTTCAAGGAGCATCGAGCAACAAGAATGCAATTTCAGTTTTGTGCAATAATATCGCTCCTCTTCATATTATTATTATTTATTTTTTTTACTTTTTATGGACTTTATTTTAAGCAATGTTTAATATTGCAATTATTATATTCTTTAAAAACAAAAAGGTATTAGCAAAAGTAAATAAAAAGTATTCGAAAACATTGATTAATCGAATATTTAGAATTATTTAGTAATCAATTGTTAATTTAAAAGAAATAAAATCATATTTAATAGAACGTAATTAATTTATTTTTTAATGGTTAGTTTCTACACAAAGCCGGCACTTTCACCGCAGGACATAAATTCAATCAATTTGATTGAAACTTATAAAAATGCACATACACATAATTTAAATTTTCTTCCAAATTTCATATCTTTACAAAATAATTTACATAAATTAAGAATTTGGTTGCAACTTCGTTATTACCGTCGCGTTTCAGTAGTTTTTTCTACTTAATGCCAAAGCGGAAACAATTCAATTTTTTTTTAATTTTCAGATTCTTTTTTCATATATGCTACTGTTTTGATTTATTGTATCTACCATATTTTGCTTCTTACCGGGTGTGATTATAATTTTATGTTTTTTTTTTTGCTTCTTTATAACTAATTATGGCAAACTGTTAAAATTTGTTTTGAGCACAGACTTCCCCTTAAATATTAGATAGAGCATTGTTTTTCAAGATGGAATGATTCAAATCCGAACAGTTTATTTATCTTAGTTAATCAAAGAATTAAAAAAAAAATGTATACCATTGAGACTGAGGACATTCGTAAAAACTAAATAAAAGTATTAAAAAACAAAGAAAACCATTTATTTAAATAAAAAATGGCATTTTCTCATATCAATATATATAACGCAGAAGTAATTCAGACAATTAAATATTAACATTTTTTTAAATGATGCGATAAGTTTTAAACTCCCACGGCGCCTTCACATCATACAACATGGGACAACAAAACACCTTTTGCTATTGACATAATAATAACTTCGGACTTAGGAATTTTTGAGTAGGCCAACTTCAAAATCAATGAACTAAAAGAAGTTTCTGAAATATACAGGATAACTTATAATCAATATAGTTCTAGTTTTTCTATTTTTTTTTTTATAAGAAATATTATAGAGAAAGTCATAAAACTACTACTAAGAAAAAAATTGTTTTTATAAATGGTCCTCGTTATTATAAGCTTACGGAAATATTTCGATTAAAATTCCTTCTTTTATCCTAAAGGATTAAGCATTACTGAAAAAATCCAACAGGACTACAGCAAAACATCGACAGAAACAAAAAAGAAAAAAAAAAACCATCGGATGCGAAACATCATGTGGCATTTCTCCGAGTTGCGGTAAGCACTTTAAGCAACCGAAGCAGCCATCGGAAGACGACCGGCATTACTTTGTCGATTTGCATAACTCGATCCGCTACGACATCGCGAGAGGGGCGCGGACGATTTTCCGGAGGCGGTCAACATGCAGCGCTCAAACTATACGTAATATTACAACAAAGGGCGCAACTTTTCAGTTATTTGCAAGCCAGTGACAAAGGGATTTCATACTGCAACGCTTACATTCCATGGCAAAGTACGCAGGATGCACATAGCAACATAGCAAAGTGGAGGACTGCATTCAATTAAAAAAAGAACCATTTTAAATCATTGATATATTATAGTCAAAATGGTCCAAATAGTGGAGAAGCAATTAACTGCTTCAGTCAGTCGTCAAGATGAATGCGACAATTCGGCGACACGAAATGCAGCCCGTTTTGTGCAATTAGTTTACTCTGAGAGCCGATGCGGCCGGGCCGATTGCAAGAACAGCAAGTTATTGATGTGATGTGCGTGTACAGAACTCAAAGGACACTCGGATAAGACGAAGATATATTTAGTCGCAAATAAACTGGTCTTTTTTATCATGAAAAGAGAAGCATTTATGTGACAGTTATGCATTGCAGAAGATGATTTTTAGTTTTCAAGAGCTGAACGCTGAATGAAACACGGGCTCTTTACTTCGCCTTTGATTTAGTTTTGCGTCTTTGCATTTTATTTTCAAAAAGATAATGCGGAAAAGTTTTGAAACTAAGAATATTTTGAAATCAATAAAGTATCGGTAATTTATTGCAGTTTATATTTGCCAAGTTTCTTAAGAGCTCATAAATATTATATTATTTAAAAGGAAAACTTTACTACAAAAGCTGTATTAAATTGTTTAAAATTACTTTGCTCAAACTTTTAATACATAGATCATTACATTTTTTACAATTTCTTTTCGCTTTTTCTCTTTTAAATGAAATATTTACATTAAAAAAAGCTGATACAAACACTTGATAAAATTAAAGGCTTAAAAATTAATTATAATATTTTATTTAAAGATATACAAATTTTGATAAATTTGAAGGTAAAAAGTTCGCCCTCTTAGGGTAAGTATACAGATGTAAGCAGTTCAACATTTTACCCAGGATGATGTAAGCTGCAATTTTTATAGTCACGAGTTAGAACTGGGTTTTAAGATTACCCTGTATAAGAACCAGACAACAAAATAGAATAAATCTAATAATTTTTGCGGACAGAACAAACTTTTTTGTTGGCATATAGTGTGAGTGCGAGGTACTTTTTTAGAATACAGATCTTGTGGAAGCAATCAAAAAACGTATCATTCGATGCTTCCGGCTTGGGTGGCCAATGCTCATACAGAGCCAAGCTCGAACTTTGGAGGAAATTGAATTTTCTTTGTCGACGCGACATGAAGTGAAATTTCTAATACCCCACTTACGGCCTTTCTTCACGAAACTTGTTTCGTCAAATTTAAAAAATGCATCATAAATTAGCAACACTTTCCATCACACATTTTTTTTCCTTTTCCATATTACAATTTTCATTTTTTATTACACATAATTAAAATTTCACAACAAACTTTCACTAACACACATATTTATAAAAGAAAAATATTATTTGTAATGCAATTGATGAAAATTTAAATAAAATATACAAACGTAATATATAAAGAGAAACTAGGAAAACCACTATAAATAATCAAAAAGTTGGAAAAATTAAGCGAAAAGTCTAAAAAAGGAAAAAAATAAATCATCCCATAAATTTAACCCAACTGAAAATTTCTGCGGATTTTTTTAGCGCCCGCATAAAACTTAAAAAACGTTTTTATCTCAATGTATAGTGGATATGTTTTATGGCTGCTTGTCGATTCATCTTGGTCAAATTGATAAAGTTATTTTATTAAAGATTGAGTAGAAGGCAGCATCTGTTGCCTATATGCAATTTACCCTTCAATTTCCAATTTCTTTCCGTAGAGTTGCACACACTTAATAAATACCAAAACGATTTATTTCAAAATTTTTCATTTATCGCTTAAGCTCTCTACTGCTACTTTAATAATTATTTGTTTTTACAAAAAAATATAGGGAAAAATCGTAAATGAATTCAGTGGCGAGAGCTTTTAATCGTCTCGGAGAATGTTATTGCGTTACGTGGCCGGCCCCACCTCCAGCGCCGGGGCTTCCGTGCCTGGTTTACTAAATTATCTTTCACTCTTTATACTCGTATGAAGGGCGAATAAAGGAATGCTTATTGAAAAGTCATAATTTGCAGTGGAAATGTGCTCTGAAATTGGCGAACCAATTGTTTGGTCATTATTAACGGGAAATTGGCTTCGATTGTAAATGGTTTCTGCATTAAAGATTAGTTAATTAATAATGCTATTGTACTATCGATACATGGCGCTGATAAAAGTTTATCAATATTAAATAAACATAAACTTGGCGTGAATGCACTTCGCATGCATACGACTTATGAATTATTAAATCGATGTTTGAATGCAGATTTGGGTAGACTTGACCTTTTGCGGTTTACGTGCGAAAGCGCATAAAAACAAATTGAAATTCACAATATTTAAATTTTAGATTTTACTTTTTGTTTATTTACGTATAACATCTATGCAAGTCAAAGGAATTGCCTGAAATTGATTTTTTTTATTACAATAATAATACCTACAAGAAATAACGGTTTAAGGTTTGATTCATGATAGTTACTCTAAAAGGTCTAAATATTTAAATGAAAATAACGGCTGGTTAAAAAATAGGCTTGAGGAAAAAAATGTATTGTACAATTCTGCCGTTTTGTTTACAATTGGCTGCAAACGAAGTAATAATGAAGCATTTCCCGACCGGTTATTTTCCTTGGGTGAAAACTTTCCCTCCTTTATTTTACTTTGCCGATCGAGTGCCATAACAATAAAAGAGGGTGAATGCACCAAACCGGAAATATAAACATTTCCATACAATGGAGCATAGACCAAACATATTATTGCTTTACAGGGTGATTCAATGAAAAGTTGCACTCACTAAATTTTTAAAACGACGACTTTAATAAAATAAAATAAAAAACTAGTTTTTACCCAAATCAAGTACTTTTTACAATTATGGAATACAATCTACCAAATAATTGAAATTACTTAGAAAATTGTTTATTACTTTAATGATAAAATAACAATAAAATTAAATCTTTTTTATGGGATCTCCTTTCCATTAAAAAGAATAAAAAAACTTCTAAGTTTAAGGTACTACATTTATTGCCTCATTTTGGTAAATGTAATAAGAAATAATTCTCCTTTTTACTTTTATTGTTACTTATATGAATTAATTTCATACTTTTATAGAAATCTTAAAAAAATCAGCACTTTATACAGATAATTACTCCAATAAAAATGTTTTAAGTCGAAAAGAAATATTAATTACGATTAAAGGAATTGATATGCCGACCAAATTTAAAAGGGTCGTAAAAATAATACAAAATTCATATAAAATTTAATTGTAGCTAGAAAATAAAGAAATCCAGCAATGTTTAAAAAGAAGTTTTTAAATTATTTTTTAAATACAATTTTGTAATTGCAATTATTGCTTTATTTTGATTATTCTAATAAAATCCATTGAAATTTATTATTATTTTTATTTTGACTAAAAATTATTTAATAATTATAAAAATAGGATATTAAATAATCAGCTTCTATCAGGGCTCTTTCCTGAATTAAAATACTCAATAAAAATAAGAAACGGTTAAAAATGATTTGAAAATTCAAATTTTAACAACTTTTCTTTGAAGCACCATGTATAAATAAAAGAGAAATAAATAGTGTTGCAATATAAGCAAAGAAATATAGCTGACAACTAACCATGTATCGACCGAATTTAATAAAAAGCTGATTTCCATTGCCAATACTATTTTACTTTAAATTTACTAAATTGTTATATAAAAAAAACGAATAATTTTTTATTCTCAAAATGCAAAAGTATTTATATTTACACATTTAAATTAAAATTTAATACATACATTCATAAATTGATTAATAAATTCAAAGAATAGCAAATATTAGTTTTAGTTAATCAAAAGAAATTGATTTCAGCCTTTGATTTCCTTCCTGAATAGGTTCTACTTGGGGGGTCTTTTATAGTGAAGTGAAACTACGTAGTAATTGAAAGGAGTAAAATTTCCATAATTTATAAGAGTCATACAAGGTGTCCTTAATTGATTGGTATTGCAACACAACATTCGCAAAAATTACTATTTAACCAAAATTATGTACAATTATGTACAAAAGTTCCTTCAAAACTAAATAAATTTTCACAGTACCAAAAATTGCACAAAACAATTAAACCATGTAAATTTTCTGGTCTAGCAAAACAAAACATAAATTAAACTCAACTCAACATTTAAACTGCAACAAGCAAAAACAGAGCATAAAGGGAAAGAAGCAAAGAGGCAAAGCAGAACACGTCGTTTATATTTATTGCTCTTATCGTGGATTTTTTTTCTAGTGTCGAGACGTTTCTCGGGCCAGAAAAAAGTGTCACAAAGAATAGACCTCATTCACATGCGGACACAGAGAGACGATTCAGAAAATGCCAATAAAGTACAAGCAGCGACGTCTTTTATTCGTAGTTTTGTGGTGCAAAATATTTCATTTGCTGAAAAAATGACGCAATACAAGTGCTAGTGAAATAGAATGCGAATTTAAAGGTAGGAAGTTAAGGTACGTGTTGCACTGCTTTTCGGTTTTGCATCGCCCAACATAACGACTGGTTCGCCATAATTCATACGGGAATTGCAGAGTGTTTTCTTGAACTTCACTGCACATTCGGATTTTCACTCAACTTTATGACTAAACATTTGCTAAAACATATACATCCTCTAAATAGGTTTATGTTTAAAGCCCTTTATAACTAACAGATGCATTCGCTGGTAAAAATTTCTGACAGAATTGGAGCGTAGCTTACTTTTTTGTTTTCAACTGTTTCCATAGCTTTTGTACTTAGTTATGCTATAACTGGTAAGATAAAATCAATTTTTAGTAGCAGAATTAACACAAATAATTTAAAATTAAAATGTGCGCAGTAAATCGAAAACCAGTTATCACAATTAAGAGCATATTTAACATAGTATTGCGGTAAACAGATCGTTAAATTGAAAAATAAATAAAGCATAAAATAATATTACTGGCGCTCATAATAAAAAACGATCGAATGGAAAATTTTATAGGCAATAGATTCGCGAAACAACAAAATGCGAAATTTATAGCACTTCAATTTTATATCTACTGCGGAAAATTTGCGGCATTTTCCTTCGAGTAATTTCTCAACATCACTCATCTTAACAGCGGCGAAAAAATGGATGCAAATAAAAAAGCTGTTGATATACTCCAGCGCAACTCTCTAGAAGAAGAAGGTGTATATAGTATACTTCTGGGTTGCTGTTTTTTTTTTCCAACTGAAACCGAAACATACCCATATTTCATCCAAGTCTTGACACGTGACATGGAAATTTTGAGAGTCGTTAACTTTTTCAGTTAAGCTGCACTTACATATTGAAATAAGTCAACATTTTAATTTATTAAACTGTTTATAAATACTACGGAAGAGTAGTTTTATGTTATTATATTTACATATTGTTTAATATTAATATTTTTTGCATTGTAAAAATGAATCTTTTTTGTTTTGTTTTTTAAAATATGTGTGAAATGTGATAATTATATATTAGTACGTTATAATAAGTTTTAATTTTTCTTTAGTTTAGATAAAATGAAGGCATATGAATAAAATGACAGGTATTTTAAGTTGATACAATCGGTGGCTTAAGAGAAAATATTTTACATGAAAAAAGTGCTCAAAATTTGAATAGTATAAATAAAAGTTACTGAAATTTAAGGGAAAATATACTACAAAATATACTAAATATCTTTAACATTTAGGAGTATCTTATGTGAAGGCGATGGTAAATTAAAAAAAAATCTCAGTTGAACGTTATTTATTTCTCATTATTGATATTGCAAAGGAAATTATATTTCAAGTGATCTTTCTTTTTACTTTATCTAAGAAATTGAAAAGGATACTTTTATTGTTTTAACGATTATTCATTTCTTTTAACACTATAAAATGCTCTGTTAAAAACGAGTTTAAAGAGATGATTATTAATATAATTAGCCATAAATTGATTTTCAATGAAAAATAAAATTAATTTAAAAACCCAATATAGGAAGTTTGAAAAATTACAATGAAATATTGAGCAGAGCATAACGAATATTAATGACTTTTAAAAGAACGTGATGTGAAGGCGCCGGTATATTTAAAACAGCTGTAGAAATAATACCCAATTTATTTGAAATTTAATTAAACGCACTTATTGTAGACAAATAAATAAAAAGAATATATATTTTGAAATTTATAAATTAAATTATTAAAAAATTAAGCAATGAATGATTTTAACTAATTTATATTTATACTTATTTCAGAGATAAAACAACCATTTAAAATAATTTTTATAGCATACGACAAATTGATTTTTTTACAAAGAAATACAAAATGATTAATAAAATTAATAAAATAAGTATTTGAAATATATTGTTGAGTTATTAAAAATGTGTACATGTGTGCATATAGCGCCAACACAAAAAATATGTATTTTTTGTAAAAATCGGACAGTGCCATATAATCACGGCTAGAGTACGCACAGAGCACCAAAAATAGTAATCGCATAAAATCAAACGTCGTCCGCCATTAAAACAAAATTGTAACATCTTAAGATCAAATAAATTACCTTCAGCCACTCAATAACCATTCTTTTATTACTCTCCGAAACACCTCTGGGTTATCTATCGGGCAGTGATACACAACATCAAAATCATTCTGCCCTTTGGGTGCATCCCACATAAGCGCGCACCATATATTATTAATAATAGATATAATAAATAATTATACAGGGTATTCCAAGTTGAGTGGCCTATTAAATTATTATGGAAACAGGAAATTGCAGAGTTCTGTAACTTCGCTTAATCCACTTATGGGAAATGATCTACCTTATTATTGTATTTGCGCACTCGCACAACTTCCGGTTATACCGGAAGTAGACATCGACTTCGTTATTTTAAATTGAACACCCCAATTTTTATGTCATATTTTGATTCCTTAGGGAAAATAAAGTAGATTTTGTAAAACAAGTTTTTATGTATCTTTCCAACTTTTCCGGCTATAACTCATTTCCGGTTAT
>JASKGO010007168.1:0-17915 GCA_030556065.1 Holobus sp. GC000080 | reverse complement strand
TTTTAACAGATGATGAAATATCATAAAAATTTACAACATACGCAATTAATTATTAACATAAATACTGAATATTAACAAATTAAAAATAACAAATTATTGAAAATATTAATTACTCACAATATTCTACATTGCTCTGTGTTGGTTGTATTTGAAATGCCACAGTCCACAGGTTAGGGTGATATTAGGCAAAACCAAATGGTGGTATTTACCCCTTAATTAGGGGTCACTCAAAGGGTTCCCTATCATGCGTCTAAGCAGAAAAGGTATAGAGGCTAATGCATAATTTATATTATCGAAGGATTTGGCAATTAAAAGTTTCGTAATCGTTTGGATTTACCACATACCATTAATTATTCCCTATTGAGTGTCAATGAATAATTTGTTTTTTTTTCCAAGATTGATTTTTTTTAGTTTTTTTTTTAGATTTTATTATATTGATTATTTTTCTGAAATAATAATATTAACCAATGGCTAGTAAGTAGGTTTTTCATTCTGTTTTGGGGATTGATGAATATCTAAATTTATACAGTATTTCTTAAATTAATAGATGTAACATACTTCTAATGGATCATCATTGATCTATCTGTCTTTTATCTCCGTTAACAATGATAAATTGCAATTGTGGTCTAGCTGCTTCTTTTCCGCTCAGTTGCATAGAGCACAAACCCAAGGCCCTTACATAATAGGGGTCTTAAATGCCATCAACGTCTACCCACTTCATTCATACTATTATCAGATGCACTGACTGAAAGGAATTCAAAATACTTATTTCCGGAAAACTCCTGACTATTGCACAAAGAAAAATATATAAGTATTTCTAAAAGTTTGTATAAGTTCTAAGAAAAATGTTGTATTTTAAAATATTAGTCTTAACGAACGAATATTCAATCAAAATAACTATTAAATTAAGCGATATAGATTTTTTTGTGGTCCAAATAAATTAATTTCATTAATTTAAATCTTACAGTAAATACTTTATTAACTAATAATTAATATTTTCGATTTACTCTATATCTTTTAATTAATTTAAATATAAAAGGCAGTCAGCTAATTTAAAATGTTATTGTTGAACTACAACTTTTGAATTTTTTTGAAACTCGAAATTGAAATGAAAGCCTTTTTTTAATTGCGTCATTTTTGTAAGCTTAAACGAAATTACATTTTTCTTCTGTGTTGTAGTTTTAGTTGTCACATGTCTCCCTATAGTTAAATTCTGTTGGGACCTCTGACATATATCAATAATATGTCCATATAATTGAATTTTGATACCTATTTTTAAAATTTCTTCTCTCTTTTAACTCCTAGTGCGCCTAGTGCGAAGCCATTAACTGTTAATGAGAGAGGTTTTTTTTTTTCAGATAAATTTGGATAAAATCGATTAGAATATATTTTTTTTGGTATTTTCATGAAAATTTTAAATTAAAATTAATAGTTTCAGAAACTTAAAGAGAGTAAAAATTAGCTGCCCTTTAAAAATCTATACTTTTTCTATTAGATTGGTATTAAAACAAATTGAAAATTGTATCAATCAATTCGAAATTTTGAATTTTATCTACGCCTCAACTGTTACAAAATTTTTTACATCATTTCATAAATATATTTGCCATGCAATCATTTGTAATCCAATTTAAAAATAAATTTACAAAAATCTATATTGAATTAATTAAATAAAAAGCAATTTTCAAAAAAAAAAGAGAAAAGAAATGTAATTTAAACAAAAGCATGGTGATGAATGAAAATGTATTAAAAGGGGGAACATTTTGGAAAAGTGGCTGTCCTGAATTTATAGCTGCGTGTCTAATAAAGCAGCAGCCAGCACGTAATAATTGACTGCCGCGCGAAGGAATCTGAATTGAACACTCGTGCAGATAATTTAATCCAGCAGCAGTAGCAGAGCATCCAATTGTGGTAGTTCTAATAACAAGATGACACTGTGCTCTGCTAGAAGACTTCTATGTACCTCGTGCATGTGGACGTGGATGTATCGTATACAGACACCTACCTACATGCTACTGGCGAGGAGGGAAAACCGAGCAACAATTGGATTATTTTGTTATCTCACGGTGTGTGATGGAATTATAATGGCACACTACACACGATGCCAATACTATCTTTTGCCAATACTAATGCTGAACCGAATCATTGATTTTTATGTCTATCCCACCGCACAAATAACCCTTAATTTACTCTTCTTTTTATAGAGTCTGAAACACATAAATAAAATATACAGGGGTCTGCATTTATAAGGGAAATTTTGTTTAAACAATATTGCAATGTTTTCTTCGGTGTGTTCTGTTTAGATTTCTTTTTAAGAATATGATTTTCTATTTTGGAATTTATTTTCTAAATAGGAAAAATATGAAAAAATAAAAGATATTTATTATAAACTAATTTTATCAAGGTAAAAATTAGTTATTTGAATTTTATGTCAAATTTTATAGTTTATTTAAAAGTGTTAAATATTATTAATTAATTTAAACAAATCACTTGAAAATTATGTTTTACATAAATAATAAATGGCAAATAAAAAACAAAAAAGGAAGCTTCTTATAGTTAACACCACAAATAGAATTTATTATAAAGACTATTTATATCAGCAATAACTCTGCGAATTTTGCCTATCTAATATTCCAATACGTCAGGTTTATCAATAATGTCCAGCGCATTCACATAATTCCATGAAAAATAAGCCATTGTGAAATGACTTAATCTCTTGGGCCAATTTGCTAAAATTCGCGAAATTAATTAATTATTAAAGAAAAATATCCTGTACTATACAACGACCTAATTAAGTTTAATTTAAAATATTCTAAAATAAAAGTAAAATATAAATTGAATGGTATAAAATTACAATAAGTTATCTTTTATTCCTAGAGATACATTTCAATGTGTTTTCGCTTGACATCCACTTGAAATCGAATTTTTTATTTACTTTTTTATCTTTGCTTGCAAAGAGCTTGCAGAGAAAGAAACAGTTAGAAAAGAAAATTTTGTTTATTATTTTGAATTGTAAAAATCGGAAAGTATTTTTAAAATATGATTTTTCGTTATGCAATACAATTGATTTATTGCGATTAAGCGCTATGACTGGTAAGGATTGGACTTGCTTTGACTATTAAATTTTTCCTATCTTTTTACGCATCAGAAGAAGTACAACTTCAATAATTATTCGTTTTGTTTTTTCTTTAGTACTCCAATAATGTTTCTAGTTTACTGGAGTTACCCGGCGCCTTCAATCTCATTCAGCTAGTCACTGCAGGAAGTTATGCATCAATTGAAAGGGTTCCGGTAATTTGAAACATCTTGATCATCTCGAGTGCTTTTAACTTTAGTTTTCAAGATTCTCTTTTCAAGATTAACTTCAATTTTTTAATAGTTTTATTATAAACTATTAAAAATTTATTGAAAATAAACAGTAATTATTATTAATAGTATGAGTTAAAAGTGCAAATGCAATATAACTTTTAGCTTTAAACTGATAAAATGAAAAATCTTATTAAGCTGTTTCAACTTTATGCATTTTTTGAAAGGCAATTTGAAGTTAAATGGAAGTTTCACAAAAAGTACAAGGTGCTTTATAAAAAATCAAGATATTTTAACTTTAATAAAACTTTTGGATCGGTATAATTTGTACAAATGAGCCAAAATTCTTTTAAAAAATATCTTTAATTTATTTTGCGCTCTAAAATATTTTTTTTCGAAAGAAATTAATTTCATTTCAATAAAAAAATAATTTTAAAATTAGTTAAATTTTCATTTATTTATTAATAGCAAAATAATTATTGAAAATAATATTTATAATAATTTTTTTTTTCTTTTCCAACTCCAGCATTTAATAGAGTTTTAAATAAAATCTAGAAAGCATTAGAAATCCATTTAAAAATCCCAAGTTACAATTTTTGATAAACATTACTCTGTACATAAGAAAATAATTTAGATTGTAGTCTTCCTCGACATTTACACAATTGCGTAGAAACAATAAAAATAAATTAAATACTTTAATCACAATACTTTACTTAATAATGCTAATTAGCACCACCCTGTATGTATTACATTACTGTTGCAACTAAAAAAGGAAAAAAATATAGCAGACTCGGCGTGGAATGGACAAATCGCTTTCCAGCAGTTTATATTATAAATGGGCAAAGTCCTTAAAGCTCGCAGTACAGACGCGTTTACGAGTTGCCGGTCATAAATTAAAGTGGTATAAAATATTTAGGAATAGCAAAAGGTGCGGACCTCGAGGCGCATATTAGCTGTACAGTACAACATATCTCGCACAGTTCAAGGAATCATTTAATTCAAAAAAAGTGCTTTTCGCTACGGGATTTTATAGGTCGATGATGGAATACGATGCAAGCGTAGGTTTAAAAGCCTTGGTGCGTACTGCCGAGTCGATTTATGCGTTCGTAGACGTCGTGATGAACATTCTGCCGTTGATGTTTCGCAATAGCGTTTTGTAATCGTTATTCGTTACCATTTACAGTTAGAGTTATTTTAATGATGTTACACCGTTTTCGAGTATATTTAATTCTAATAATCAGTTTCCTAAAAGTCAACTGATGTCTGCTTTTATTTTAAAAGTATTTTCATTTTATTTACAAGTATTTCTTATTATTTCTTTAATTAATTAATTAATTTCTGAATTATTTAACTGTTATTCTACCAAAAAGTGATTTCTAATTATTGAATACAAGAAAAAAAGGTCTTTTTTTTTAAGAACAGCCATTTCAGTTATTTTTGTTTACATCAAAGTAGTTGTCTAAGATTTATTAAAAACAATTGCATTTTCTTTTCTTGCAAAGTCATTTTTTTATTTTACAAGGAATGAATAAATTCAGTAGTCTATTCAGTAAATTGTTAAAATGCGAAAATTACAATTGGCTTCAGAAAAACACAAGAAAGCTTTTAAACGTATCTACTGTGAAATGTTTTTTGCCTTAATAAAGCTGTGTAAAATTGCTTTATTAAAATCCACTTTCCGCGAAAAAGAGTACTCCAGCAAACAAAGCTTTGCGAATTGTATGACTTTAGCGTAATGCGATATACAAATTGGTTTTACGTCAATGATAAATATCACTGCGCCTTTATACGCAGATTTTTATATACTGTTAACTAAATGTTTTTTAATTTAAAAAAATAATATTTAATGTTTTTCTATATAAATATTGATGATATACGCTTCAATTGGAAACACAAAAGGAAAAACTCCAATTACACGGCGCCTTCATAAAGTGAAAATAAATTCAGTACCCACGTTCTATAAAATTGATAACTCAATTAGTTCGAATTCACTGAAAAGTTCATAGATATCTGTCCATAAAACTGTAAAAAACATTAATATTATTGATATCGGTTTTTTTTTTAATGGAATGCTGTACATATTTTGGCACTTCATTTTTAAGATCATTTAAAGTTAATTTCTAATTAATCTTTTTGTTTTTTACCAGTGTTCAGTTGGGGAACAACATACAATTTCGCTAAATTTTAGAAAAAATAACTCTAGTATAAATAATAAAAGGTGTGCCATTTCAAAAATTTTGTATTTAATTCTCATAATTTCATTTTGATTTTGTTTAAACAGCAAAATTTTCATTTTTTTTTTTTTTCGTAAGATTTCTTCTAACTTAATAGTTACTTATTGATGAGACCGAAGAAATCTTACGAAAAAAAAAAAAAGAAATTATTTCATGAATTTATTCATTTATTCGTGTTCATTACTGAACAGAATCTTGAATTTAATCATCCTTTGCAAGAAAAAATATTTGGCAAGAAAATAAAACACAATTGTTTTTAATTAATAATTAAACTTATACTATCCTCAGAAGTAAAAAATAATTCCTGAAATGGCAGATCTTAAAAATGAACTCCTCTTCTATCCAATATCTGCAATTAGAAAAAAATGAATACATATGATAATAATTTTTTGATAGAATAACAACTAAATAATACTTAAATTAATTAGTTCTAGAAATTATAATAAATACTTGAAAATATCATATCAAATGAAAGAACTTTTTTAAGAAATATAAAAATAATTATAAAAAGTATATGATTCTATTTGAAAAACAAAATTTTGCATTATAACTTTTTTATCGAACCCCCTTTACAGCCAAAAATAATTTTTAATTGTAGTCTTCATCATTATCTATACGTCGGCGAAGAAAAAAAAAGCTTTGCTCTATTCATGGACCACCCTGTATGTAAATCATCACAGAATATTGCACTTTTACAGCTCAAAAACAATCATTTGGATTTGAATATAGCGTAAACCAGATACAAAGTTTATATTTCAAAAAAAAAATGATAATTGCAAAGAAAAAGAAAAGGAAGGAAAAAATAGAAGGAAAATCAAAGAAAAACACACCCTTTTATCACAGTATAAAAAAAATTTCTTGGCTAAATAAAAAATTCCCCTTTTGAACTAAACAAAAATAAAAAAATAAAAGCAATCGCTCTTTTAGTACCTAAATTTTGTATGCAAAGTATAATAAAACTTTCTCCTTTTAAGAGTTCTTTTATATGTCTGCTTTTGTTTTCAAGTTTAAATTAGTCCCAAAGAATGAATAAAAAAAACATCCTAACCGTTTTATTTTTAATACAGTTTTATTTGTATTTTACAGTATTTGCTTTTGTAAAGAAAATTTTCATTAAAAATAACAAATAATTGTAATAATGCGTTGTCATTAATTACAGCGTAAAAGCAAAATTAACAAAATGTTCATTTAGGGAAAATTTACATGTTTTGATAAATGCCAAGTCATTAATTCTGTTTAATGTAAAATTACCTTTTGCAATGTTGCGCATATTAACTGAAACTGGAATGGAACATTCCGCTGCCGCATTCCAAAAGAGAAGTTAAGTTCGTTGTTTGCCGAAACTTTCAAATGATATGCATCTTACATTCATACCGATATGTTTAATTTGATATGTAGTTATTTGTTAGCCACCTAAGGGGATGTAATCTAACATTGTTTTGGAGAGGTAAGGGGCTATTTACTTTAATTTGGTTTAAATACCATAAACGAATATAGCCAAAATAAGGAAGTATTTCCATCAGTGATTAATATCTACGTATAATTTTAACTTTAGGGAAATCATCATAAATGATGTCGATCCTCTATTTTAATCATTTAATTACATTACAAACTGCTTCCAATTCAACTGCAAAATAATATATAACCTGCTCTAACCTATAAACTTACGTCAACGTCAATCAACTTATATGTAAAGCAGCTTTTTGGCTGCCCAAGTCACTTTCAGATGTTTTTTCATCTCGGAAGAAAACTGGTTACTTTCCTCATCATTTTATAATGATGACTAAATAGAAAAAAAATTAGAAGGAAAATGCAATTTTCTATGTTAATTGAACTGAAAAACAATGTTAAAAATGCAGATTTCCTATAAATGACAAAGAAATAATTAAACTAATAAAATGAAGCAAAAAAAATGGACTGCTGAAACTTCAGTGGTTAATATTGGCCGCTATACCACTATTGATATTTTATTAGGCAGCTTATCGATCCTAAATTGCATAGTTTGTCGTTATCAGGCGGAAATGCATTAAAGCGCGAACCCATTGTCGCTTAATTCGATAAACGATAGTGCTTTTTATTACATCAATTTTACAAATTAGTCACGGGATGCCGGGTAAAAAACAATAAAAGAAATACCTTTATTTACTTTGAAGCCAGTGACGGCGACGGAACTCAGTTTCATTAGAAACGACAAGTCTAATTGTAATTTTACCTTTTGCATTAGTAATGCTTATTGTTTTTGCGGCATTTCTCTCTTCTTGGAAAAGTGTATTTTTATAATGGCCACAATGAAAATGAAAGCTTTGTTAATGTAAGGAACATTTCAGTGTATACGTTTAAAAGCTTTCTTATGTTTTCTTAACAGTAATTATGTGACTTTCTGGTTTTACATTTTTTATTTTAAGCTGAAAACGTATTCTTTGTGTTAATGCAATTACGCAGAATTTTATTGTTTTTCTACAGCTATATATTGTGTCATTAGTGTTATTGATTATTATTATTCTGAAATTAACCTTCGCACCTCAGCTGTTTTACTACAGTTTTCAACCTTGATTAATAAATTACTCTTAATTATTATTTTTAATTATACAGGATGAATAGATTGATAATAAAATGTAAAGAAAGAATCGATTATTTCCAAATAACTAAGCAACGGTTACATTTCCGAAATTTTTCTTGGCTCTTGAGAAGTTTTTGGTCTATTTTATTTATTTAAAATAATTATTTAGAATAAATTCTAAAGATTTACAAATTTAGAATTTAAAAATAATAAGTTGAGATTATACAAATTGTCCTAAAACTTTTAAAAGCCAAAATAATAATAATAATTTATTTAACTTTAGAATTTATTACTGCTTATTTTACCAATTTGTATTATCTATAATAACTGTTTCTAAATTCCAAATTCATTTATCTTTAGAATTTATTCAAAATAGTTATAAAAAAAAGTTACTCAAGATAAAAAAAATAGACCTACAACTTTCAAACACCAAAAATGCCAGAAATGTAGATTATGTAGAAAAGAACTAAATGTTGAAACAAATCCTCATTAAATTGCTTTCATCACACGTTATCTCAATAATAAACGCAAGTTTTATTTCAATTGAAATATTAAAATTATATTGCCATAGAATCATTTCCAATCATTATTTGTGGTGCAATTTAAATTTTCCATTTTAGCTATTAAAAATTAAAAAAAGCTTTTCTGAATACACTACAAAAAAAAACTATTTTGTTGCTTTTTTAGTGTTTTCAATTAATTTTAACAAACGTTTTCAATTTAGTCCATATTAAATAAAACCATACCCACTTTCAATAAAATCAAAATGTTTTTAATACATTACTTCGTAAAATAAATATTTCTTTCGATTTTTTTTTTATTGCTGTTAATTAAAACCTTGATTGATTATTATCAATAACCCGTTTATTACCAAGTACTATCAATTCAGTCTACGAAATTATAAGATATAGGTATATATTTTAAAGTTTCTTCTTTTTAAATATTTTCTTTAAAAACTATTTTCTGCCAGTTTTAATTTAAGATTTGTAAAAATTGTTTCTAAGGACACTGAATGCCATGTTTACTTCAAGTACCTCTTTTACCGGAGTACTACGGAGTTTCTATGGAAAAGAAACAGCGGTTAACCCTTAATGCCGTAACTTTTAACTAAAATGCCATCAAAATAATACAAGTCAATAAAATTTTTACTTATATCAAATTTTGAATATAAAGAGGCTAACAAGTAATAATATATCAGGAAAAAAAATGAGCACTTCAGATATCCTTGTGATATCATACTGTAGTCGTCATTAAAAAAATAAGTTGTTTTTCTCAGAAATTAAGCATGTTATGGAAAATTTGATAAATTATTTAGATAGTATTTTTAAATATCTATTAGAAACAATTATTTCTTTTCATCTACTCGTATTTCAAATTGTTTTCTTGTAATTAAAAATTTATTCTATGCCAAATCTTAGAATAAAAAAAATCGTCGATTTTTTCTAGATAATTTGGGAACCAGTACCCATATCCCATTTTTGAAAACGGGGCATCTGTTTGGCGTAAAATTCTTCCCATTTTGGTCTATTTAACTGAATTCCTATAGCAGTCACATTAAAAAATGGATCAAAATTATAGATTTTCTTTTAATGAAGGTGGGTTAACAAACAAAACCTGTAATTACCGAGATTATTTTATGTTTAGTTTGGTTTATTTATTGATATAATTTTACCACTGTTAAAAAAAAAAAAATTCCAAGAAATATTTTAAGACTAGCGACTAGACTTGAGAGACTTTCTTTAATACTTAAGAAATGTTTGCAACTCCCAAGCAGTAAATTATTTCCGCAGCTTTGGATGAAATATATGATAGATATAAATAAGAAGTGAACTTTTGATGCAGCCATTAAGTTAGATAGTGATAAAATTCGCACGTAGGTCGCACGACGTATTTTCCGCCTCTTCATATAATGCTTATGTTATAAGTTAGCATTTGGAAGGCGGCGGGCGCGAGTATTAGGTGTCATCTAATGTTCTCGTTTATATTCATGGACGCTATGTTTGTTAATGTCGTGTTGGATTTTGTGGGTCCTCCAGGACTTTTATCTTTAGTTTGTATTAGGAGACCTGCTGCTGCTACTGCTGCTGCTCTTTCATATTACTATACTATCATAAGCAATACGTAGTATAGTATATTTTTCGAGTGTGTCGAACCATATGGCATATACACCGCGCATTGCTCCCAATTAACATTCCGAACTCGAAAACTCCACAAATACGCTGCCAGCATAATATTTGCCTATTATCCCATATCAAATGAGTTGTGTGTGCATCGAATTCCCTAAAAAGCAAACGACATGTAAATTATACACTCTTTGGCTTCGCGTGCGTTTCATTTGTCCGCGCATAAATCGTTAATTAAACTCGCGCTATAATAGACTTCGGTATTTGCTTAAAATTGAGTTTTCTTGCAATGTATAAAAGCCGCCGCATAAGAAGTTTTACATTTCTTGCGTTTTCGTTATATGCGAAATAAACGTTGGATACGTTTCATGTGGCTCCAACAACGTTCTAAACATTTTGTTAACTTTTAATAAGACTAAAAGATGATGAAAAACTTATTGAAAGCGGAAAAGGAAATTCAATATGTTTAGTTTATAACTTTTTAATTATTTTAACAATGCTTTTTTTAATCGAAATTTACATAATTATGTATTATCGTGTAGTTCGCGAGTTTTTTTTTTTATCTGAGAATATAAATTTTTTTTTTTTTTAATTTTAACACAGATTGCAAATAATTGTTTAACTTAAGTTTTTCTTAAAGTAGCTATCTTGAAAACTAAAATCAAAAGCAGCAAGGATGATCAAAAAACTTTGATTGTGCATTAAGTTTCGTTTCGAAAAAAAAAAAAAAACAATCAAATTGTTGATTCGATTTAATAAGATTTTTTCCATTTCCATTTGCACTTATAACGCATAATACGAGTATTAATAATAATTACTGTTTATTTTCAATAAGTTTTTAATAGGTTATAATAAAACTATTATGTAATTGAAGTTAGTCTTGAAAAGAGAATCTTGAAAACTAAAGTCAAAAGCACTCGAGATGATCAATATGTTTCAAATTACAGGAACCCTTTCAATTGATGCATAACTTCCTGTAGTGACTAGCTGAATGGGAGTGAAGGCGCCGGGTACCTCCAGTAAACTAGAAACATTATTGGAGTACTAATGAAAAAACCAAACGAATAATTATTGAAGTTGTACTTCCACTGATGCATAAAAAGTGGTGAAAAATTTAATAGTCAAAGCAAGTTCAATTCATACCAGTCATAGCGAATAATCGCTAAAAATCAATTGAATTTCATTACGAAAAATCACATTTAAAAAATACTTTCTGATTTTTACAATTCAAAATATTAAACAAAATTTTCTTTTCTAACTGTTTCATTCTCTGCAAACTCTTAGTTTTACCATAGTTGGAAGTATCTAAAACTCATTTCAATTCCTACCGAATAAGAAAGCAAAAAGAATGGGATGTGAGTGCAAAATCGGTAACACTTAAAGAAAATTGAAAATTTATTTGTTGTCGAAAAATGAAAAAAGTACTAATAAATAAAAACTTCAAAAAATTCCATTTCAAGGGGAATTCAGCAAACAGCCAATATATCATCCCTGGGAATACAAGATATTTTTTCTGTAATTCTGTACTATGCAATTTATTGTTTATTTTTTACTTTCACTTTTATTTTAGAATATTTGTAATAAAATAATAAAACTTAATTAGGTCATTGTATAGTACAGGACATTTTCCTTTGATAATTGATGAATTTCGCGAATTTTAGCGAATTGTCCCATGCTATTAAGTCATTTCCCTATGGCTTATTTTTCACGGAATTCTGTAAATGCGCTGGACAGTATTGATAAACCTGACGCATTGGAATATTAGACAAACAAAATTCGTAGAATTATTGCAGATAAATAGACTTCATATTAAATTCCATTTGTAGTGTTAACTATAAGAGGCTTACTTTTTTGTTTTCTATTTGCCATTTATTATTTATGTAAAACATTTAACATTTAACATTTAAATAAACTATAAAATTTGACATAAAATACAAATAACAAATTTATACCTTGATAAAATTAGTTAATAATTAAATTTAAAAATCTTCAGACATTTTTTTTTAGCTGGTACTAAAACTATTCCAAGAATGCAAATGAGTGAAAACTTTTGAAAACTATATTGGTTAACATTTAAAAATTAAATCTTGGTTTCAATTCCATTAAGTAGGAAAATAAATTTTATCTTTATGATAAAAAAAAAGTTATATTAATGGATATACCATAAATTTAAACCACTCAATTTTAAATAATGTCAAAATGTTTTTAAAAATTTGTTAAAAAAATAATTTGAATTTAAATCCGTTTTCACCCAGTATACTCTACACGCACCCATATTAAAGTGGAGGCAAGGTGAAAATTCTTTTGACCTTTCACTCGCTTTTGTACTGATGATTTCGGTTTTATCCGTTTAATGGTACGTACCCTAGACATTTATTATGCAAGTGAGTTAGTTGATCATTCCAGATTCGCTCTTTTCCTATTTAGTTGTCAGTTTAAATTTGCATAAAATCGTTAGCACTGTACTAAATAAATAATGTAATCAATGTTTTCTTCAATGTACTCGTAATTTAACGTGAAAGTTAACGATATGGATGGTTATGGTTATCTTTTAAAATTGATATTTTTTTATGCTTTCACCTAACTTATTAGTCCGTTTTAATAGATTTATTTTAAATATACCGAAAACAACAAACTGAACTTTTTAATTCAAATTAGGGATAGTTATCGTGAGCCTAGATTATCTTTTCTATGCGTTGCTTTTATAAATAGGTTTTTTTTATTAAATATTTTTGGTTCTATTTTACATTGAAATTACTAATCTGTAACAAAATTAAAATAATTTTAAAACATTTCGGATATCTCATTAATGGATTGGTATTGTTTGACAATATTCGATAAAATTAGAAATTAAATAGTTTTAAATATTTTATATCTTAATTTTTATTAATTCAGCTTCTTGAATTCATTTTTTTTATTGTAATTTTAATCATTTTTAATCATGTGAAAAAATATTAAGATCAAATTGCTCCGATAAATACTAATTATGCCGCGCGAACTTAGCAATAATTATTTTATTCTTGGCTCAACATCATTAATGAAAATATAAAGTTTTGTTCCAGTCTCGTGCAGTTTTTTTTTTTGTGACAGCTATAGGGCCATTTTCCCCCTTATATGGGTAGCTTCTGCAGTTTAAAAGATAAAGATTCAGTTAAATGGACCGAAGTGAGCGAAATCTTACGCCCAACTTATACCCGTTTACAAAAATCGGATTTGTTTCCTGGTTCCCGAATGATCCAGAAAAAATCGACGATTATTTTTTATTCTTAGAAACTTATTTGGCGTAGAATAAATTTTGATAATTAATTCCAAGGAAAATATTTGAGATATAAAAAAAGATATAATTAATCCTAATAGATATTTTAAAATGCTAACTAAAAAATGTATTAAATTTTCTATAGTTTCTTGAATTTTGAGAAAAAAAAGACTGTTTTTTTTCCAATGGTAACCATAGTATGAAATCAGTTCTTTGTTATATTATTGCTTGCTGGCCTTCGTATATTGCAAATTTTATTTGAAACAAAACAAAATCAAAACTTCTAAATGAAAAGCAATATGATAACAATAGTATACTATTTTGTTTCTATATTACCATCAATAAAAATATTTTATTAAATTTTACATAGCTACAGTAATAAATTAAAACAAATGACACCACATTCCGGCTTTAACAAACCTCATCAGGAAACTTTAACTTACCAGGCTGATTATTCGAATTACTGAAGTACTGCTTAAAAAGTGCTGAATCTTAAATAATACGAAATAAAGTTTTAATTAGGCGTGAGATAATTTTCGGACGACAAGCCGCCAGGAAATTTAAGTCCAATTAAGTGCGCATTTGAAAATCACGCCGAGCGTTGCTCTTGTGATGCTATGCGATGTAAATGCCGCAAAATTACACCAGTCAAATCTAATTATTATTAATTACTAAGAAGGTCAACGTTATTCAAAACTGTAGCAATATTAATGTCGCTTTTGTCCCCAAACGCATCGAACGTTCCACCGAACATTTACATATTATAATAATCGAGGTCGCCTCCTTGTGAAATGAATCACAACATTCTCTTCTTCCTTCCTTCTTTGCATTCTGTGGATGTTGATGGCAAAAAAAAAAAGAAAATGAACATAATGATTTTAATTTGCATTTAAATTATTTGCAATTTTTCAGATAATTTCGTCGCGAGAATATGAGCTTCTTCAGTTCGATTCAAGAGTACGTCAGTAACAGCGTCGCCAGTCTTACTCTCAGTCCCAAAAGGTATTTTTTTCTTTTTCTTAATTAATTTACTATTCGTTGACAATTTTTATGTAGCATCAATAGATGGTGCCTGTGTTTAGTTTATCTGTGTTGTCTAATTGGAATCAATTAGTTTGGAATTGGATTAATTAAAAGGCAGATGAGGTGTAATGAAGGCGATAGATGTGAAGGCGCCGGCTTTAACGGAAACAGATTATGTTATTAATGTAGAAAGCACCGCCGCTAAAATGTAATTATCATTTTAATAAGGTTATTCTAGTGGATTATATACAAAGATTAACAATGCAAATTATTCTATTGCTGCGTAAGCGTCGAATTTCACAGATAACTATTTTTGGTAAATTCATTGAAACATCTTGTGTCAAATGGTTTATTTTATACTGCCTTAATGTAATTTGTCAAATTAATGATCACTTATTAACCAATATATTTAATAATTTTTTTAACTTATAAAAATTATAATAAAAAATTCGAATAATTATTTAAAATTGCTTTTTTAATTGACCAATTTCCTCAATAATTTTAATTCTTTAATATTTATCTAGATAAAATTTGTTTATTTTTTTTAACTATAATCTTAGTGGAAATTAAAATTTAATGAAATTGTTTTGTCCCTTTGAATTATAACGAAGTTATATTGGTTTAAAAGTAGGTGACTTGTGTAATGTAAATAGATGTGAAGGCGCCTCTTTAAAGTGAAACAAATTGAATGTAATGTTAATATTTGCATTTCGTCGGTATTTTAAATATTATTTTATCAGGATTACCTTAATTGTACATTTTTATATTTAAACTTCGTAAAACTTAACTTTAACTTCGATAAGAGTTTTAAAAAATCAATTTTTTTTAGCTTTTTTCCTAATAAAAACTTATTAATTTTTTTTAATTATATTTTAATTTTGAAACAATTTTAATTATTGCAATGTGTAAAAATGATTCACATTGAAAACTTTTAATATAATGAACAATTAATTATGTATCTCATATTGTTTCTATCTATTTAATGGAATGCAATTTACTAGTGAAAATAGCTTCACAATAATTTTCCAAACTCTAAAATCTTACAAAAGACAAAATTTTATTTTATTTATATGCTTTCATCCCAGTAACAAATAATTTTGTTTTTATTAAATATATTTCATAATATTCTGCATTAAAACCGAATTTCAATGTAATATTCCAAATATAATAAAGTTAGATTGGTTCATTTATTTAATTGTTTGATTCAAAACTGCTTTGTAGATTGCTGTAATTATGGGATTTTTGTTCCCAATTTAAATTAAATTCTACAAGGAAATATTTATTCTATGTATTTTTAATTATTATTGAATTTTATTAATTTCACTTTGTTTTATTTTATGTAGTAATATCGGTTAAGCTTTGTTTATTTTATGTAATCCTTGTAAAATTAAATTTTAAACAATATTTTCAAATTAAAGTAATTTGGTATTGTCGATTAAAAATAACTTTTATTTGCTCAAATCAAATTTTTAGCTATTTTTTTTTCTTGAGTAGCAAATTTTATATAAATTGTTGCTGTTATTAATTACAAAAATTAAGCTAATTCAACTTAAAAACCCGAGTAATTCTAAAAATAGTAATCGTCCTAAAATTACATTTTGATCAGATAAAATTTCTTATTAATAACGGCCAATAGTCGTTTCATTTCTACTGAGGAATCAAATTATGAAATTAAATTTCACTAGTTTTAATTGAAGCAATAAATTCCGTAGCTACTTTCAGCAAGACCGGTAATAATGTAATTAATAATGATTTCCAAAATTGTATCTTTTGCTTAATCCTACAATAAAAAATAATCATTTTTTGCTGGTTTCCTATTGAAAATTGATCTAGAAAATTTAGGATCTAGGAAATCATCCTGTTTTAACATTTTCATTAATCTTTTTGATAATTATTGACATTATTTTTAAATGTAAAGACAACTTAGAAAATAGAAAAGAACGAAGGTTTATAGCAAAGGTCGATGAAACTAAAAATAATAAGAGCCTTTATATAAAATAAGAGTAATAATACTCGAATAGAAATGCTTTACTGATAAATATCTCATAATTAATCCGCTTTGAATCGTTCTTGTATTTTCTTGCTAAATAAATCAACGAAACTCAATTTACAAAGGCAGTATATAAATAAACATTCCAAGAAGAGGTAATTGTGCGTTCTAAGCTTCATTCCCTGATCAATATCAGCAGACAGCTTTATTTTAACGGCCAGCGAAATCAAGTAAATCTCCTTAAACTTCATTAGATTTGTTATTCCTAAGCATAGCATTTCGTTTCTTCATTGGACTTTCCTCGCAAAAGTATAATCGCTTTATTCCTGTTTTCCTAACATTCATCTCACTTCATCAGCAATAATAAAATTCTTGCTTGGAAAGATGCTCTGTATGTGAGGTCAAAATAGAATAAAAAAGAATTCTTTGAAATAAAAATGAAGAAAAAAAAAGCGGGAAAAATGCGAATGAAAGAAGAACGCCGCAAGGAAGCTTGTTTGCTTGACCTCATTTTCCATGTAAACGTAAAGATGAAAGTTAATTTGAGTGGACGCTGTTGCTTATAATAAACGTTTCGTTATGCCGTTGCAAAAAATGTGCGCTGATCGTTTCGTTGACGGTGAAGAAGAACAAAATGTGAAAGCAAATAGGAAGATTTAAATTGTATTGTTGCGTGTGTTGAACATGCAGATTTTCCTTGACTAGAAATGACACGACGGAAAGTTCGACGAGTCCTTCGAGTAACCGGAGCGCTTCCGGCGACAGCAACACGCCCGGATTTCCAAAGGTGCTTCCAGTTCCCGGAGCCTGTCCGCTCGTTCAGAACCGACGCAAGACGCTGGATTGTTTGGCGCCCGCACCGCCCGTCCGTCGGACCAGTTCCTTTCGACAGAAGTCGCCCAAAGCGACGCCCGACCATTTGAAGCGGTCGTTTTGCTGCCGACGTCTGTCTTGGCCGGAAATAGATCACCAAGTCATGTCCGGGTAAGCAACTCTACTTATAACTACCTATTGTAGGAGTAAGTACAAACCACTTTACAATCGGAAGAAGAACATTTATTAAACAAGGGCAAAGAACAATTAAAATAAATCTGGTGATGTTGTCGGCAGTTTTTAGGAACAATAATTTTCATACTTTTGAGATCAGATCAGATTAGATAAACCCGAATGTTATTGTTTTTATTTTTCAAATGATTTAGATTGAAAAAAGTAATTATAAAAAGTTGCAGACTTGGTATTCAACTTAGTTATTTCAAGAAAATTATGAAAATGAACGTTCATGAGATAGATGATCAATAATTCGTTAATGTGGTTAAAATAACAACTCTGTAGGATGGATAGTCCATACTAACATGACCTAATTTAATTTAACTCTACATAACCTAAACCAACCTTACAAGTGAAGTGATCATCTACCTCGTTTGTA
>JASKGO010007166.1:0-11095 GCA_030556065.1 Holobus sp. GC000080 | reverse complement strand
CACTATACTAGTGTGCTGTTGTGCGATTGCGAACAACTCACGGAGAGTGTGATTTTATTTAATAACCACCCGCGCCTTGTGTTTTAATTCGACCTATTAAATGCTAATGACCAGAACGCGGCAAAAATAGGCGCCGCGATAAAATCTATAGCGAACTATTAACTATGCTGTATAGGCAAAACTAAAGCTCACTTAAAGAGCGTCCATACTATAGTTTTAGTATATTATATACCAAAAGCTCGCTCTGTAATTCTGTATTTGTGTGTGTTTGCATATATGTGTGTATGAGTGTGTGTGTGTGCACAGAAACAAAAGAAAAGCAAACAGTTTCGTCGAAACGGTTATCATTAGTGGCTAATAATAAATTTAAATTACGTAAGTCGCTAGGTGTGATATTAATAAATGAGGCCACCCTCTCTGCCGCTGCACGGCTTATTAATTTCCCGCACCTAAATTATTCATAATTATTTCGCAGCTGTAGATATCACCTATAGGTAAATATAAGTTACAATTGCGTATAAGCGGAGGCAGAGGTCGAAACACATTATGAATTTTGAACCGCTGCCAGAAAGTTTTCCGCATGTATGTATGGGCGTGTGTGAGTTTGTGCGTATGTGTGTGTGTGTGTATGTGTATACACAGAAACTTATTTTTACCGAGGCGTAAATTATATTAAAGTTTGCACAATGACAAAACACAAATCAATTATCGCGTATTACGTGTGGGCGCAACGCGCGAAATTAATAAATTAAGACTCGTTTATTTATAAGCGCCGAGCGCATACACACAGCATCTCCGCGAACATTTCGTTTCTTGGTTGCCTGTATCCGCATGTATGCATGTGTGTGTGTGCATGTGTTTTAATTCGGCTTGCGTAAGCGTTTAAACAAATGCCGCGAGCGATGATCCAATTAAAGTCATTCTTCAATTACCGCAAAATAAATAATAAATCGAAGTTGGAAGCGGTTCAAATGCGAATCCAAGGCCCCCGAAATTAATTATAAACTAAAAAGTGGCTGTTTCTAAGTGCTCGCAACATCGGCGCTCTAATAATGGCCAGCGAGAATTTTGCACTCATCGGTCGGTTTCTCAGCCGCAGTGGCGGCCATTCTACTCGCCGTACACGATTTTATCATTATGGAAGATTTTGTTTAATTGTGCCAAATGGCACAAACGCAACTTTACGGTATTAGAGTAACAACAGTGGCAGCAGCAGCAGCAACAGCAGCAACAGTCCTCCAACTTTGTCCATTTATTGTTTCGTGCCTTCTTTGCTATTTTTTTTCTTTCTTTTCCTTTTTTTTTTTTTGTTGGTCGGTTACTATTACATTTCAGCATCAGCGTGACAACGTTGGGGTAGGTCAAACACAGGACTTGCACGTACAGTTATCCATTGTGCGACCGAAAAGGTATTTGCGGTGTGCAGTACACTCCGACAATTGTCTGGTGGTGATCGATTTCTCTGAAATTGCTGCATGCAAATTATTTCCGCAATTCGCTTTCTTTCATAAATAAATTCATTAAAGCCGCACATAATAATAGACATTAATTCGTCTCGATATTTACTTATGTACAATATAATGAGGCCTAATTAAAGGTGAGCGTTTCCTGCAATTTATTACTGTTTTCTATGTATATTAACATAAAATAAAAATGTGAATACAGATGCGGTAAATTTCGTTTTAAATGCCGGAATATGCTTGCCTAATTTACCTGAATGCATTTTCTTCGTTTCGTTTGTCGCCGGCTCCGTGGTATTGGTTACGTACGTCGGTGTGTGTGCCCGTTGATGTGCTTGCGTGTGTGCATGTGAACGTGGATTATGTCCACCTGGAACTGGAATGTGGGGTGCTACAAATATAAATCACACATGGGCCGTTTCCATTCATATATGCTTCACATAAATGTGAAACATAAAATTTCTAATCTCAGTTTCCCTTTAATGTTGTATCTCTACGAAATGACAAAAAGCGCATTCAAATGATTAGGTTTTTTTTCTGTTTGGTTGAATTGTTTCTTTTTTCCGTTCGGTATTTATGGGATGGGACATCCATTATGGTAAACTAATATTGATGTATTTCACATGTGTTGGATGTTGGTACATATAACTGGAAGAGGTGTCATACAGTCATATCTTTTATATTGCAAAAATTTACTGTTTTTTTTTTCACAGCATTGATTTTTGAACGTTAAATTTTTTAATGGCAAAAATAATTCAATAAAAATTCATTCAATTTATTTATAATCTAAACTATAATTCGATTTGATTTTATAATTATTATTAGAATACCTTTTCTTCCAGAGGTCTCCTTTTTTAAATGTAATGTCAAGTCAAATATTTTTTGCATGTAGTCTCAATCTACCTAGGAAAGGCTACTTTTAGAAGAAAGCAATAAAAAACCTATATAGTTTGATTATGCAAAAAATAATAATGAATATTACCAATAAAATTGTAAATTTTTATTTGTTTCTATTTCTATCATCATTCTAAAATTATTCTGGATTGTAATATAAAAAAACCTTTCTAATGAAATTGAAAATTTTAATTAATAATGTCGCAAACTGGGAATTTCTCTAATAGTGATAAAACTTTGAGTAAATTTTAGAAATGGCGGACTTCTCATTGCGAAGTAATTTTCAATTAAAATTAAATTTAAAATTGTTTATAAATAATGTTTGCATTAAACCATACAAAAATTAAATATTGTTTTCATTTCTGCTTTAAATTACAAGATATTTTGACTTGTGCATTTATATAACATCAAGTGATACAACAAACCGATATATGCTTGGAGAATATTTATACATGCAGTGAAGAGAAGAGCATCTGAGGTGTTGTTGTTGCATCCTTATGCAATAATTTACTGTTTCGAGTATTGACATTTAGTTTTGCGCCTCTGCATGTTCTTAATGTGTTGTACATATATCAGAGAACAGAAAGCAACTCGCAGCTCGGAGGGTTCGCTTCATCCTTTGCTGGATTTCCCGCTGCTCCCCTTTAACGCCATCTCTTAGTTTCCACATTATAATGGGCTTATGTGTCTTTTGCATCCGTATATGTATACATATACATACATACTGCATACATATAGATAGAATACGGGAAAGAGAGACAACCAGATCGTTGTCTGTGAGGCCGACGCGGCATCGTTTTCCCGCGAGATGAAGAGAGACGAGTGCTATTAGTGTCCGCTATGTGCGTGGGTGGCGGAGGGAACCTACAGGTTCGCGAGAACCATGCAGGATCAACAATACCCGTGCGAATAAAATCGTCTATTGGATGATCAAACCACGCCTCCGCGACTTGTCACCTACCGGTATGCAAATGTTCCCCACTTTACAGCATCCTCTCATCTCGCAGTCGCAGCCTGCTCTCTCTCCCTGCTACTCTCTGCCGCCGCCGCTGGCCTTCGGAAATGTACTCTATGAACCTGCTGCATACATACACTCGGCTGGGATACACGTCGCGAAACCTCTTCTGCCTCTTGCTCTTGATGCTCTTGCTCTCTGCGCAATAAGCCAAACTATTTTGCATATTATTCGTATACTTACATTCACCCACAACCAGAGCAAGTCCAAAAGTGGATTTTACCCGCATTCTTTGCGAAGATCTTTGATGCTTATTAAAAGCTGGTTTTCGCAAAGAAATCCAAACGGCGAAATGCCATTGATGAATTTTTCGCTGGGAAATTTTGCAGGCTATAGCTATAGGGTGCCCGAACGGGAGTCGGGGCGGCATATAATGGGGGGATTAGCTAAGAAGTCGGTGTATCGTAAATAGATTTTCAATTTTCGCCTTGGCGTTTTAGGAAATCGTAGAGAAAAATCCATCATATATGTATGCGGTTTGTTGATTCCGCTTATGATAGGTGTATAGTTGGTATATGTGGAATGAAATCAGGAAAGCAGCAGGGGGGAAGTTTTGCGCCCCATGCGTCCTCCCCAAGGAAGTGGATGCAAGAGATACGCACTCGAAATCCACTTTTATCGCCGCCCGCGACTACTTTCCACTTTTCCACTGCTAATTACAACAACCAACAGTCGGCGCGGCGCGGCGCGGCGCATATTCCTTATTCTCGGATATCGCGCAAGTGAATAGCAATTAAAGAGATCGCTTATTAATTGCATGTATATCATTGGCGTTGGTTAACGGTGGCTGGTCGGAGGTGGTAGTGGTGGTAGAGCCGACATTACGCCGCGCGATATGTTAACTACATTGTTAGCGCAAATGATCCCCCCCTACGTAATTACGCCCGCTCCCTCTCCTGCTGGTCAGCAGTGCACTGGCCAGAGCATCTCCGTTTGTCATGGATACAGGACGGCCAGTGAGCACGCGATCGTTCTGAATGCCGCCGCCGCGCAAAACTAAACACTTCGTTTGCTTGCCCCGTCAAGTTAGTGCAGTGATTAGTGTTTTCTACATGCATAATTAATATATTCCGTACGTAAGTACATGTAAATCCTTAAGGACAACTCTTCCGAACGTGTGATTTAAACGTAATTTCTTCTTGCGGTGTGTGCTCAGTGTTGGAATTCTTTGTAAACAAAAGCGGCCAGTGTTTGTTTATCAACCGCACGCAACTCTTATTATATTCGTTTTGATAATACCTACTACTACTACCGGTGTGCTAGTGAAGTGATTCAAACATTAGTATATTCGATATTAGGTTTTAATTACGCACGCAAATGGACGATTTAAGGGGCCAGCCGCCAGTCGGGAATTGTAAGTAGTCCACGTGATTTTGTTAGTCGACCGGCTTTGTTTACGCTTTTAATAAAGGAGGTTTAATTAGAGACGAAGAGAAACCGGAACGATGAGGAAGAACAAAAACAAAGCAGAAAAAAAAATAGCGAGCACATGTTTCCTCTTTAAGGGAACTCTCATATAAGTATTGTGCTCGCTACACGTATGTACCGTATATAAAGTTTAATTAAAAGTGGGAGTAATTAATTGTTTAATTAAGATTGTTTAAGTCCCCGACGTCTCCCATACAAAAATACATAGATGTATTTAGTTGTTGTCTCTCTCATTATATGCCAGGAACTCAATTTCCTGCTACCGGTCCACACAATGCCATATGCTGCTGCTGCCGCTCGTACGTTCGTGAAAGCTGTGGCGGTGTGGTGTGGTGTGTTTTCGCGAAAAGGGGAAGAGGAACGCCGAAGCTCGATGCGCGTATATATAATATACCTACGATGTATAAATCGTTATTCTGGGCGCGAATATTTTGATTAATTCGTCGGTGTTCGAAAGCGGTTTGCCAAGAATTATATCATAGAGTGGCGTTAAACGAGTGAATAGCGTCAATCAAGCGTGTCCAACGATGTAGATCGCTTTTGGAAGGAAGGGATTCACTCACTCTTAGTTCCACCAGGAGTGTGCGTCTGGAGACAACAAAACACATTTCGTGCAAAGCCCCCCAAAGTCTGCTTTTTGTTCGGCGCTCGGTTTTTGCCCTCCTGTTGTCTTTCCGCGATACATCGCGCCACTTACCCTTTCTTATTCTCCCTTTTTTGTTCTCTCTTTATTAAAAAACAGTAATAATCCAGCGATTTTTCATATTTATTTAATTTATTTATTAACGTCGATTGCGTTCATGTACGGCACACACACATACAGGTACAATAAAAGGCAATGTGTGCATTTTTTTGCATGGACTGTACTTGTAATCTGCGCTGGCGTTGATGACTACCCTTAACTTTCCTCCCATCCCCCAGTGGGGTCGAGCGCTTGCGCTCTATTCTCATTACTTTACCGATTAATTAACTTGCATATTGCTCGCTCCTTCTAACGCCAGCAAATTACTGCGAACGTGTCGGCATCCTTGTCGAACTTGCGCTCCAGCAGGATCGCTCGATGCTCTCTCGCGCTCACTTCGTCTTAGTCCCTCTTACAGGGTATGTAATTTCATTCCGTCTCTACCCTTAATGAAATGTAAGTCTATTTCTCTCTGGCGCGCTTAATATCCACTGGCAACGTTTCTTCTTCATGATAAATTCGGGAATATATATAATGGCACTGTGCAGCGCAGTGGCGGAGATGCCTTACGTTCTAGTTCGTTCGTTCGCTCCTCTTCTTTTCTGCGCTCAGATGTTTGCTCTTCCGTCATTAAAAATTCCAATTCCTGTGCTCGCTCGTTCGCTCCCAGTTTTAATCTTTTCAGTTTTCTCAGCGGCGGCGGCGGCGGCACCGGCTTCTTGCTTCCCATACCCATACCATTCGCCATCTCTCCGCCACTCTGCGCCCCCGCAAAGCACACACATGCAATTCGCACAACACAGACAGACCGACATCCAAGCCTAACTTTCTGCATTCAGCAGCTACCCTCTTAACTCAATTCGTATTTTACTAGTATTTACGAATTACCAACTGTCGTATATACTGGCAGTATGTCCTTTCAAATAGATATCTAAAGTGTGTGCATGTGTGCATGTCCTTTCTTGCATTTTTGACCGTGTCGTAGCAACAGCGAGTTGCTAAAGTATAGCAAAAGCAAGCGAAGTCGTGGTACGTTCCGCAAGCGAACGTATAACGGGGGTGGCTCGCCCCGCGCTAGGTGGGGTAGCGCGCCATGCAAATGCGGCAGGCGTGCTAACTACTCGACCGGCGCTCGCCCCGGCGCCAGAAGAGCGTCGGCGTCGCTGACGAACACTACAATCAGTTTTATTCGTAATTATCGCTCGGTTTTGTTTTCATGTTGTTTGGTTTCGGTGCGCGGGGTCGCAGCCGCGGTTACTTCCATCTTTCCACCCCCGGTCGCCTTCCACTACTCTCTACAGTATATTTGTTTAACGCAACTTTTCCGAACGCAAAGTTGTTCGGCCGGGAGTGCGACGTCGGTTGTTTTTCATTAGACGCGCCGCCGTATTTTGCGCGCGCCAATATCACACGTGTGCGCCTCCAAAACTTTTCCTCCAAGTCTCGCCGAACAGCCGAACAGACTTTTCACCCCCGAAGTGCATCCATCCTATCTATCTATCGCATCTATCGGCGCGGTTTCGCACAGGCGAACTGCTTGCGGAAGTGCATAAATTGCCATCGAAATAATATCGGAGGTGTTTTAGAGTAGTCGGTTACTGTTGTGCTAACTTTGCGTGTATACTACATCCTACTACTGAAGAAAGCAAAAAAAGTTCCTTGAGGGTCGCGCGTCCTTTTATACGAGTGTAGTAGATTGTATTAACTGCCTTTCGAATGTACATGTGTAACGCTCGTATTTTTATAATGCTCAGCTATTTTATGTTGTCGTCCTTTATCGAGCCATAGGGATTATTTATTGCGGAAGGAGAGATGGGAGTAACCGAATTCCGTGAAATCTCCTTCTGAGCGTACCATAAATATATTAACCGAACACAACTTTTGCAGATCAAGTGCTTGAACAAACTATACATATACTATAGAATAATATACCAATATATACGTTGAAGAAAAACGAACTGTCTGAAATGCGTCGCGAGTAAAAAAGGTTTTAATGGAATCAGTGGGATGCTAATAATTCTTCGATATTCAGGTAATTTAACTTTAGAACGAATATTATGCATATGTGTATTCTCTTTTGCTGCGTGTTGTCCGTACAATGAATGCATGTCTGATATCCGTGCATTGGCTGCACACTATGTATTTGCAACTGTATGTGTAATGTATATGTACATATTTTCAACGCATCGTTCCACCATTATGCAAGCGATTTGTTTATATAGTGTTTTGTTGCGTTGCGGGAGCCGCCATCCGAACTTTTCAACGCACTCGTTCATTACGCCCGGTGCACTTGAGGAAGTTAACACTCGAACTTGGCGCATTAAATATTGACGAAATATCCGGAAATCGATTTAAGGTGAAACAAGGCATCCCTGTGCGTACTACGTACGATGGCGAAGGTACATGCGAGGGACACAATGAGACTATTTAGTTAGGGTCGATGGGGTAGGTACCCTCGAGCAGTAACTTTGGGTGCACCTCAAAACCCAAACTGGTTCGAAGTTTTGATAAGAAATTGTCCTTTTGTACGGATGCTACATTTTAAGATAGGTCATGAACAATACAAATATAACGAACTGATTTCGGGTTACCCTCTCTCTCTATGAGCCCTGTGCTTATAAACTTCCATATGAGAACACAGGTATTCGATGCTCGTCGAGCTGGAAAATCCATTGTTACCATTCACAATTATCCAAATTAAAAAATGCGTTACGTGTTTCCGCCAGAGGCGTCGTCGCCGTTGGGAGATGCCGGGACAGCAAATATGTACGCGTCGTCGATACGATCGCAATTTGCGGACGATTCTGCCCCCAAGAACGCGTATACATGTTAAGTTTGTCGATCCCTATAAGCAAAAATATTCTTTTCTGTGGGGTATTGATTTTCATCCCCAACCGTGTAGTGAGCCAGTGAGTCTTTGTCTGAGATTAACCATGTGCATTTACAATACATAGCAGACTCGCTGCTTCGTTGTTGCATGTGTGTACTTCTCTGTGTGCGTGCGTGTGTGTGTGTTTGTTCGAGTAGTAGACACTGTATAATGAATTTGTGTGTTTGCCCTGATCGCGGCGACCAAACGACGGCCTCGCCACTGTGCGAGGCCACCAGCCGAATTTCCATCCTTCCCCCGCATCGAGTAATTAATGTTTTACGTACGGCGCGCAAGACATTTTATGCATGTAAAAGTTCGCAATCAACCTAAGTAGAGCAACAACTAATAACAATAAAAAAAAGTACATGTATTGTATACGGTTAAGGGTACACACTAATTGTTTAGTCAATACTTTACACCCTGCGTGAGTCATTTTTTTTTCAACCCTAAAGCAACCAATCAGAGACAGGGCCCACTAATCACCCCTACCCCACTCACAACATAATTATGTATCGGATTCAATCAATAATTTAGTTAGAAATAATGCATGTCTTCCTCTGGCCAGCCTAGCAAAGCACATATTCCAATTTTTCTATTTTTTTTTCTCTATATGTGTGTTTCTTTGCTCCCCACACGAATTCCTCCGATGTTTACAAACATTTAGTCCTTCTGGGGTGCATAAGATGAGAGACGACAAGTGCTCCCGAGTGTTCGAGATGTATATTAAGCTGTAAAAAGGGTTATGTCCACGCGCCGGTCTTTTTTTACATGCAAATGTCCCCTAGATGCAGTCCGTGAGCGAATATAAAAAATCAACGAGTATGCTAATTTTCGTACCCCATGCGTGTTTATAGAGACATGTATATTTACGATATGCAAATGGATGCTTAGGCAATAACAACAATGATCCACACGCTCGACACGCGTTAATGCGCCTCCTTTTTTGCATGCATACGAGAAAAAGGCGCACCTGATATGTGGAAAAGTGCAGGCAGGAAGAACGAACGTTCGTAGACGTAGGTGCACGTGGGGGCTCGTCAATGAAATGCAGCCCTTCGTATTGTCCGGCGGGCGGTCAAGGGGTGCAGAGCTCAACAAGTAGACCACTGCCCCAGTCGATATATCGATTACACGAGTTGTGGAAAAGTGCACACATCAGCCGGTGACCACAGCACACACATGCCTAAAAGTTGTGCGACTTTGGGCAAACAACCAGGGTGTTTGCACCCGTATACGTAATCTTGACACAATAAATTTCCAACTGTAAAATTTATTAGCGCTCTTTGATTGCAATTTACACACTAAAGTGCAAACATATTTCCCTTTCTGGACATCTCTTCATAATGCACATTTATTGTTAAATTATCATTTTTATTTATTAGCCGAAAAGTTTGAATTAATTTTGGGAATTAAAAATATCAACATTTAGAAGAAATTTCAGAAATAAAATACAGTAACAAAATTGTTGAATTTTTTAAAATGCAAGTTGTTACCGAAACTTCTTTATTAATCTCATGCAAAATTTATATCAAAGAAAAAAATCAAAAAAATATTGAAGAAAAAACGGACAATTTTTTTTTTTCAATTTAGAATTTTTTCCAAATAAAAAAAACAGTTTTTATAACAGTATCATGTAATTAACATTGATTTCCTAACGGATATTTCTAGGTGCAATTTTTTGAAACTGAAATACCGATACAGTAGTAGAGGGATGAAAGTGTTTCATGTAATCTCACAGATTTGATCATTCATTGTTTGACACTGGTGAAAATATTAAATTACGTTTTGGAAATCGGCTGCACAGTTACTCGGCACACAACTACACGCACCCAGTGAGAAGAAGAGAAGAGAAAAAAAAACCGTATACGTAAAATAATAAAGAATACAAAGTGTAAGCTTCTCTCTCGTATATCGGACTTAGAGTAAGGGTTAAGGATACCTGGTTACAATACGTTCAGATTATCGCGACACTTCCGTCGTCTCTCCGCGCGCCGATACAGCAGCCATGAGAAAATATCATTGGAATAAGTTTTAAATTAAGGGTTGCGTCATTGTGCGGATCCCAAGACGGGGCCCTCTGTGACCTATTTCAGCCCCTTATTGTGTGGATTGTCAACTCGATCTAATAATTGTAAAATTCGTTAGCTTAATTCCGTGCGCCGCTGCGCCGGCATGCAGTAAATTGAGCCAATATTTATTTGGGGTGGAAATGTTATTAAACGCGACAGAACTATTATACTATAACAAGGTGTGCGAAATGTTGTCGGAGATCGCATACTCGTACTTACATATGATGCATAGAGGTGCACACATTTGCGCTCGCACAAAGAGTCCTTTGTCTCTTGTTGTTAGTTGGTAGCTGCTCGCCAGCTCGGAGAAACCGGTCGATTTGCTACGCTATTTATGAACGGCAACAACATTTCGAATAGTTTTTTTCGTGTAAAACCAACAACACTTTGAAGTCTTCGGCAAATATTCAACGAGCGCTATTTACCTGATTTGAACGCCCGCGCGCTGTAAAACAACGCCACCCGAACATTCATTATGCTATAGTACACACGTACTAAACACCTGGCTAATTTGTTTCTTCCCTTCTTTTCTTTACGAAAAAAAAATTTCATATATACTTATTATACAGGGTGATTGTTTCCAATGTCCGACTACCCATATATGGAGAACTATCAATGTTATCGAATCCGCTTTTTTGGCTATCTTATTATCATCAAAATTCTAGTTCACGTAAA
>JASKGO010007165.1:0-21716 GCA_030556065.1 Holobus sp. GC000080 | reverse complement strand
TAATTATTGTTGTAATTGCAAATGATATGAATTTTTTCGTGAGACACTAATTTTTACAAAAATAACTGGAAGTCAGATTTATCTTGAAAAGTAGACTAAATAGGAAAAAGCTTTTTTTACAAAATCATCTTTATTTTTATTAAGGAATCAAAATATATATTAAAAACTGGGGTGTTCCATTTAAAAAAATGAAATGAGTAGCAACTTCCGGTAAAACCGGAAATAATATAAAGTGGAAAATATTTTCCAAGAATGAAGCATTTGCTTAAATTAAGAATGGAAAAGAAAAAAATAAGTTCGGTTTTATAGTTCTCCATATAACGATGCCCTCCTGCTCTCGTGAAACACCCTGTATTCCCCATTTTTCATTAATTCAAATAACTCTTCAATTATTTCTCCAATTATTTAAAATTTCACAAACAACTCCTTACAATTAGTTTCTGATAACCTAAAGTTAACCCCCATTAAAAAAAAGCAAAATAACAAGACCACAAGGAGTGCTCCAAAGCAGTTAATTACGTAAGAACATAAATCATTGACTTATGTAACCATCAGATTATACACAAGGACGGATAACCAGTAGATGTAAAATGCCGTGACTAGTGTTGATTTCTTGTTGACGTAAACAAAGGGAAAGAGAGAGAGCGAGCGAATTACGACGTGCGCCCTAGTGGCAAATTAATTTCACATCTTCGCACACGTACGAGCGCACACACAGTCACGTGCAGCATCTGCATATGATTGACAAGACCTTCTCACGTACTCCGTCTGCACGTGTACACTTAATGATAAAGTGTCATATCTTCATTTCGCTCTTCAAGAGCACTACCTATAGTGCCAGCGGCAAGAGCTAACTAGACGTGCAGCAGATATACTACTGACGACAAGCGCCACAATTCCGTCGTCGAGGCGCCCATTATGGGAATGATGGCGCACAGGATCCAGCCAAAGATGTTATCATCGTTCCACTGCTGAACGTACTCGTACATACCGATGGTGCTTCTCTATACGTATAGGACAGGGATGGTAATGATGTTGGGGTTTTTAGGATCTAGCAAATTTTCCATTTCGTTTTATTAAAAATTTTGTTGTTGGTTTTTTGCTTTCATTAAAAATGTGATTTATTTTGGTTATCCATTTTTTAGTTATTTTCTAAAATTATTTATCAAAAATTTCTAACTTTTATTAATCCTTAAAGCTATAAAAAATCAATGGAAGTTTTCAAAGTGGTAGTGCCAGATGAATAAGAAGGTAATGCTTTTGTAAATGATTTCAAGGAAACTTGTTCTCCGCATATGCTCAAGACATGATAACATCGACGTCTTATTCAGAGAATTAATAATTCCAGCAGGTAATGCAGCAGGACCAGGACCAACCTCTTATTATACCTGTATATGTTTGCATATACATTCTAATGCAACTAACTATATTATGAAAATAAACGATTGCAAGTCTGGTTCCACCAACCTTATGTACCCGCAGAGAGTGCCACTCTCTCTCTCTCTCTCTCTTTGAATATTTGTGTGTGCATATGTGTTAATAATATGCAGATGCTACTTCCTGAATAAATGTTAGACTTCAAGGAAACCCGCCTTTCCTGTACTTTCCGTTCCTATCTACTATGCACCTATGTACCTATGTACATAGACTTACTTGTGTGCTTTACATATACGTACAACTGTATATATCTACGTATTCCATTTTATTTAGTTTGAGTATTTACTTTCGGTGCTTAGTACAAGCTCGTTCGATAAGTCTATCTATTTGGGGATTATATTTATATATTTTCTGTTCGCTTACGCTCCGCCATACTATTACTATTTCTTCTATTTCACCACAAAGAAAATGGAAAACTGTTAGAAACTGAATTTGCCAGTTTAATATTCCATAAAGTTATATTCATTCATTTCATACGTATTTATTGTACCGTAAATTGAAATTGATTATTCCTTCTGACAATACGAACATGAATAATAATAATTGGAATTATAATACAAGGTTTTACCCGCCTTTCGCTTATGAAATATGCATCCAAATTGATCATAAATATTCTTCATAAAAAAAAAAAAAAAACAAGAAGAAAATAAATCTTTAAATTCATTTTACATATACATAAATGAGCATTCAACAACAAGCGTTCCAATTTCCCAAGAAAATAAGAAAATTACAAAAACAAAAAGAAAAGCAACGGCAGAAAAATTGAATTTAGTAAATAAAAGGCGAGCTATTTAGGGACGAAGCGAGCAAACCAATCGAAGTGTAAGTAAAGCATCAAAATTAACACAGCACAGTCGACGAGAGTTGCGAAGCAGATAGTTTCCGGTACGATGGTCCAGATCAAAAACTGAGAGAGAGTTCGCAACAAGTGACCCGTATCCCTTAATTATTATCCCTTGAACACGCTGTCGACGATCGCTTTTATTTATAAATAAATACCTCACGAGCCAATAAACACACGTTCGATATGAAACGAGACCACATAGTACTGTACTCGCAAACACACGCACATAATATATGAACTAATTAAAAACGATTTAGCATTAAGTTAATTAAAATTGTATAATAGATTTTCGGCGAATCTTCTGAGAAAGGAAATAAGTGAACAGTGTTGGAGTTGAAAAAACGGGGGAGCAAGAGATCAGAGAAATCCATAGAAGCTTTACATTTCGCCTGTGCGTGTGCGCTCATGGAAAAGATAACGCACATCATACATATCTCCGACTTTATCCTGCCTTGGAAAAGCGAGTCGGGCTTTATTTGCCACCCTTGCTTCTTAGCTAATTGTACAGGATGTTTGATTACATTTTTTGCTTATTTTAATTTCAACAATTTCAAAACTTAGTGATTTTATTAAAAATAAAAGTAATAATAAATTTCAAGTTCAATAATTTGAAGTGAAGGCGCCGGGTAAATACCAATAGTCACGCCAATTTAAAGCAAAGAGTGTTGTTAAATATTGTAAATAACTTTTCTTCTGAAAATGCATAAAAATAATTAAAAATCACCAATGAGACTACAAATTTGAAGTGAAGGCGCCGGGACATTGAATACAATAATTAATATGGTAGACAAAACTAGAAAATAAATATAATGATGCAGATTTTTTCATGAATTAATAACTTAATTTGTAAATGAGCATAAAAATATATTTTTTTCCAGTAAATAATCATTACACTAATACTTTAATTTGCAATCTGAAAAAAATGTATTAATAAAACTCCGAGTAAACTACATCATTAAGGAGTAAAAATGCATTTAAATAAATTTAAAAATCAAATTCGCAAACTGTTTAAAATAAAAAAATAAAGTTGTGAACTTTCAAAGACACTGTATAAGTTGGAAGTTATCCGGCAGGAAAAGAAGAAGTAGTGTGGGAGATCACTCAGGATTTCAGTCGGCGTACACACACCAAAGGCAGACACGTATTTATAAGAAGTAGCGAGTTCCGAAAGAGAGATAGCGAGAGCACGAGAAGCGAGGAAGTGAACCGTGAACGGAAATCCAAAAACATTCTTCTTATTGAATAAACAATATTTACGTGACGTCCGCGTCTCTACCAACACCAACGCCTCAAGCGTTTTGACGAAATATTATACAAGAGAATTTAACGCTTATTAAAAGCGCAAAAAAAATTGTATCAGTAAATAAGAAAATATCGCCAATAAAAAAGTCCAGTTTCATTTCAAGATACACACAAACACACACACACACACACACACACACACACACTGATAAAACCATTAATTTGTGCCAGGCTTTTCGTATTTTGTTTCGAATTCGTGGTTTGATAAAGCCCCTCAGAGACCCATAACAGGCCAAACATACATACTACACGAAGAGGAGAGAAAAGTGTGCCCTTTTACTTTCAGCCCCGGCACAGCAGAGCCCTTTATTCGTTCGTTCCTTTTGGTCGCGCGTCGCACGAGCTATCTTATCGTTTTCCTTTTTAGGGGTGCGAAAGTCGCCGACCTCGTAATAAATTACGATAACTGCGAGAAGAGACTCATAGTCAGTCTCGCAATTACAAAAGAGCGTCATTAAGACGGCCGGGAAGTAAAGTGCCCTATAAAACACAAATAAATTCTTATCGTTTAATCATTCGCTTTGCATCTGACAAACACGTCATTTGTTTGAGATGCATTTTCTTATTCCTACTCGTATTTCGGTTTTTTTTATACTCAAGCAATGCAAACTAATAAATTTAAAGTTTTTTTTTAATATAGTATGTAATTTAAAAAGCAGATTAATTTACAAAAATTAATGAAACTCCAGAAAAAAATTAATAATAAACTCTTACAAAAAAAAATCAAACCATTTTTCAGGACCAATTAATTTTCAAGAAAACTGCACCCTTTTAAAAGACTAATGGAGCCATAAAGATAATAAAAAAAGTTTACCCTATTCATTTACTTAGCCGGTAAAAACTCACACCATCACCATAACAGCAAAAGACGTATCGTTGCAAAGAAAGCCTTAAATGTGATTGCAAACATTTTATTTCTAAAAAAAAAGTCAACAGTCATTGATCGTAACGACTGTAACTGTTCACACACGCGTTTAATAACTCAGTACGGACAAGTATCGAGATAGCAGTAGCTATTCAAACAATACCTGTCGTAGATCAAGAAGTTGTCAACCGAAACAATTGATCGCTACCAGAATGGAGACTATATTTAAACTGCAAAACACATGATTCGGCATGCATCGCGAGATGCCGCATCTACGACATACATTACGCGTATATGGCAGCTCGGCTATTCATTGCTTGTTGCTGCAATAAACTTGTGCACGTACATCAGAATAACTGCGCGTGAATTGTAGTGTTAGCGAACGGACAGAGAAGTTATTACACGGGTCGCTTTCATGTTCATTGGATTATTAATCAATCACGAGAGCGGTTTAATTGAAAATAACTTGTGTGTCGCTCAAGCGGCACGGCGTGTATCTTACACCTATATGCAACTACTGACCAGCCCCCAGATGTTAATTGCAAAAGTTTCGCTGCATCCACTGCACACCCAAAACTATCTAAAGCTTTGATTTATTTGCATCCCACACATTATTTACTTGTGGAATAGCCACATTAGTGTAAAAAGTACTAAGAAATTTATGCAAATTTACAGCATCTGGCAAAAAACAAGGGTTTGCATTGTCTAAGGGTATTAAAACTATTGCGTCACACGTGGTGCAAGTAGTGTAAGGGTGTATTTGTGTGTGGCGTTAAAAGTTTTGTTGTGTAATTTCTGTTCTGCAGGAAAGCGTAATTCCTCAGGCATACTGCGTCGTTGCTCTCTTGTAAACGCTCGCATCCTTCACTTGGCATCCCCGTTGTATCGTTATTCGAAGACTGTTGCTAATTGCACAATAGGGGTTGTCTCCTCCTTGTCGCGCACTAAACTCGTCCCAGCTATAATCATTTCCAAGGTTTGTCAAAGAACAACGTCGAGCACTAAAAACGATTGTTGTCGTACGTAATCTCTACCCCCCTTTAAGGCTTACAAGTATTGCAAACAGAAAAACGAACTTATTTACGCAACAATATGTTATCTTTATTGTAAATTAAATTTAATTTCTTTTCAAGAAATACATTTTTTTAAATTTGAAAAGAAAATTGTATTTTTAAATTAGCACAATCAATGTTTAAACCAGCAAGCAAATATAAGCAAATAGCCGGGCCCGTGGCTCAGTGGTCCGAACTCTCGGTTTCTATACCGGTGGTCATGGGTTCGATCCCCACGGCCGGCAAGATATGGGTAGTGGTGTTTGGGTAGGCATCCCCATAACCATGGCAGAAGGACCTTCGGGTCGATAGCCTCCCTGTGCTCAAAGCACAAGAAAAATACAGTAACTAACTAACTAACTATAAGCAAATATATTTAAGTATTAAATATAAAAAATATCAATAAATTGAAATGCAACAGAGGTTAATTGTCCCGTTGATAATTAAAATCTGGAATTGAATACGCTGGCCAGCATTGCAATGGACGTAATGTAATCGAAATGAAGGCGCCGGGCAAATCCAATAGGTGCACATTCAAACAATAACCAAAAGTAAATTAAGTTTATACATTTTAATATAATATACCACCAATTTAAAAGTAAGTTAATAAAAAAATGTTGCTTTAATGAATTTAAAAAAAAAGTACATTGTACACCAAACAACGAAGGAAGTGAAGACGCTATAATAAACCCAAAATATTAATTCTTTAGACTGGAAATTTTATTTACATTTAAACGATTTAAACATTGTTTAAAATTAAAATTTGGAATTGAAAGCGTCATCAATGAAGCATTGAACTGAAGAAGTCGGCTAAGTCCAATTAATTAAAAAATAATAATAAATTTATAACTTTTAATTTAACCCCCAATTCAAAACTATATTAATTCAGAAAAAAAATTAAAAAATTGCTTTTATGGATTCCATGCAATAAAACCAAACAGATGAAAGTGAAGGCGCCGGCCGAAAATATATTGCTTTCGACTGCTCCTTTATTAATTATTTATATTTAGGATATGAACCAAAAAGTATATCTGGCTTGCTTTATATTTAAGAAATTATATTTGGAATTAAATGTAACGGTCAAGTTTGCAATGAACGAAATGAAATTGAAATGAAAGCGCTGGGCAAAGCACTTACGAAAGATACCGAAAATGAAATATTATATGGCATTAAACCCTCAATTTTAAAGTACATTAATTCCTAAATAAAGAAAACAAAAAATAGTTAAACCGTTGCATTGAAAAAGTGCATTATTTGCAAGTAGTCCAATTGCATAGAAAATGGTTTTTCCGCGTATTTCGCTAATTGCTCCATATAATCCAGTGTGGCATCCAAAAACAAACAGGTGCTCTATTTGCACAGGAAATTCCGCCGCTGTTGTTGTTTAAATGATGCGCTTTAGTGCGTTGCAAATAATATAAATCTTTGTGCCGGATAAACAAACACAAAGAGACCGTTTTGTACGAGTATAAAACGTAAAGATAAATCCGTACAAACAATTCATTGCGTTTCTTCGCGCACACAACACACCCATACTGCTTCAAATAACTTCCTGAAAGGTTCAAACAACCACTGAAATAATTGCATTATTTTTTATAAAATTGCATCTATTGAATTCTTTCCAGAAAAGGGACAAACGTATAAAAGAACCAAGGAAATAGTATTGAAAAAAGGGGAAGAAATGGAATATTAATCACGTTTCAAGAGGGGCATTTTATATTTTTCTGATTGAGATATAATTGAAATGTATAATGAAAATTACAATTCAATGAAATAATTGAAGATATAATTTGATAGATACTTATAAACAAATAGAAACAGGTAACAAAAGTACCAAGCGCGCAATTATTGATTGATCCTTTGTTTTCTTCTTTTGTTGTTTATTTTATTAGCAATGGTCGAGGAGGCCATTAAATTATTTATGCCCAATAATTGGTTTTCCAGCTATTTATTACTTAGTATTATTCCGAGTGACTCATATTCTTACTTTATGCATAATTTATATTGAAAGGACTCTTGTCCGGCTTCATTACTGTATCTATACCCTAGAGGTCAACGTCTCTTGTGTTCATTGATTCTATTGATTTAAGCCAGCTTTTAATGGAACTACAATAAAAAGTACGTTATTGGATATCGTTAGTTTTATCATACAAGTCGCATATTCGTTGGATTATCTACTTTTAATGATAGTATAAGAGCACAGTTTGCTCAAAGGTTGCGTTGCTTGATGGTAAATTAATTTTGCTTTGAAGATAGTTATATAAAATTTATAGATAAATAATAAATGATGATTTTAATACATAGTATAGATAAAAACACATAGATGTTAACATTATAACTTTTATTGAATGCAACATAAAGAAAAATATTGTCCCTTTTATTATCTTTATCAGTACCGATAATTTGAGAATTAAAATATACTTAAAAGAAACGCTCAAGCAATGTTACGTTTTATGAACATTAAAATGGTTAATTTTTGAAAGAAAATTTCGAATATTTTTTGCGTGTGAAAATATAAAATAAATTTCATTTATTAATTTTTTGTTAATCTATATAAATTGTTTTAACGGTGGAATAATTTGTACAAAGGTTACAAATAGACTTTATTTATTGCTGGGTATCGATTCATCGATTCTTTTTAATGAGCTTTTGATTGCAAGATTTTATTATTGATATTAAAGCAGAATTATTAAATATTTTACTATTAAGTATTATTAATTGTCATTTCAGTTAATTTTTAATTTATTCGACCTTGTCCTAAACAAGAATAACAACAGCATAAACATTCATTACAAATTTGAGCAATTAAAAGTTGCACGAATGTAATTACAGTTTGCAATTTATGAGGTGCAAGTAAGGGTCTCACTGATTTAAGTTTATTACTTTCCAGTTAAATATTAGGCCATACATTTCTAACTTGTTTAAATCTAAATTTTATTATCAAGCTTCGAGTATTTTCCAAAAAACATTTTAAATGTATTTTTTTAATTTATAAAACAGAAATATTATAAATTATAATGGAAAAACTTAATATTAAAATAAAAATAAAATGCTTTTATCGGTATACGAGTAATTGAATTTAACAGTAGCCAAAAATTTATTATGTTCAGATAGGTAATTGAAAGCTCGCTTATTTAATTTCGGGGAAAGCTGTGGAACAACAGCGTGTTAGTTCCCCTCTCGGAATGCACTGCTAAAACGCACACGCTTTACATTTTCACGCGCTATTAAATTACCTTGCGCGCCCACTAAACACAATACGGTCACACAAAATGCCTCGTCCTTTCTCCGCACACGCTGAACACAAAAGAGAACCGAAACATAAAAATGATTTGTGTTGACAATTGGCGCTTTGAAATCGACATTTACACACGCACACACACACAGCCTCTCAACCACATGCATTGCGTACATATTGAACATTGCTTACGTTTATACTTTATACGCGTACCAGTTACCACAAAAACAGAAACGCATATGCTGTGCAAAAGCGAAAAGACAGTTCAAAAAGTTTGCCAGTTAATAATGGGCCGTACATCGCATGCACGATATAGATAGGAGGCAAGTAGGCAAGCAGCAACTCGGAAGTAGCGCACATAGTTGTAGTAGTTGAGTGTTAAACGAGGGTTGGTTACGCGTTGGTAGAGTTGGTCGGTTTCTTGCAGAAACTTACGTACATATAGCGAGCAGCCTATTATAGACAAGGCAGAAGATAGAAAGCTCTCCGAAAGTACTTCCTATACCAGAGATATCTCTCGCCACGTCTTCTCCGCATCTCTCTCTCTGGCACACTTGGACCTCGAGATTTGAGCTCTTTCTCCGTCTCTCTTTGTGTGTGTGTGTGTGTGTGTGTGTGTGTGTGTGTGTGTGTGTGTGTGTGTGTGTGTGTAGTGTGTAGATGTACAAAGTATATGGTACATAATGTGCAGATAGATGGATATATAGATGTACAGAGGTGGCATTATTTCCAGGGAGTTCTTGCGTTGAAAATCCATAGTGAAGAGGAGCTTTTGCGCTCGGTTCGCCCTGTCAACGGCAAGCCGTTCGCTCGAAACCAAGGGTAATGAATGTGGGAATTATGCCGCGCACCACCCACTTGTAATGCTCCTGCATTCGGCATGCGAATTACAATAAAAATGTTCCCTATGAAGATTTAGGAAGAGACCGACGAGAGCGAGAGACCTCCACTGCCACCGCCGCTGACACTGCTAGCGACGCTGTCTTTATGTGTCGGACGTGTTTTCATAATTTCGCTCACGATATTTCTTCGCGCTGGAGTTTTAGCTTGTGTTTTCCCAACAGCGCACATAAAATTTTACCATTTTCATAAACCCCACAAAAAGGATTAATTTTTTTTTAAGACGGTTCATAAAAAAAATTTAAAACTTTTATATTGCATATTTTAATTTGGTTTGCTTAATGAAAAAAGAAAGCATATACAGGGTGGATTTAAGATCAGGATCAATTTTGCAGCCAGAGTTTGAAACTTTATGCTAAATAAATAACTTTCTTTACTTTAAAGTTCGTTTTCTACTATCTTTATTTTACCTTTACAAAAGTAAAAACTAAACTAAAATTAATTTAAATTCTTTATTTTCGGTTAAAAGTTTTAAATTAATTTTTAAAATAGTTTTATCTGTTAAATTGAAACAAAAAACATTTTTATTTGATAAAAGAGTAATGTAAAAAAATCTTCAAATATTTTTGGTTTCCAATTGTTTTCCATTTGATTTTTGTAGGTAAGTAATGGCTAATAAAGATGACTTTATTATTACAATAATTTTGGTTTGTGAAGTTTCAACATAAAAATGGAAAAAGCTCTAAAGTTAAGCCAATCTAATAAAACTGTTATAAACGCTGTAATTTTTGTTATTAAAAAAAATTATACAAAAACACTAATTAGCACAGAACAAATAAAAAACAGAATGAAAAATTATGATGGTTACGAAAACGTGTATATACTGTTAAATCCCAAAGTACCAATTTCGAAGATTAGCGAAGTTGTTAATTATGCAAACGTAAAAACGTTGCAAATAACCCAAAACAGGAATTCCGCGAGTGATTAAAAAATAACGTAAACATTTTTGTAAATGACCGTCAGATTAAAAACTACCTATACAAAACATAAACTGCAAATTTTACTAATAAAATATCCAAAGTTTGCGCATAAAAAGTAAACAAAACTAAACTACTAAAATTCACTTGCTCAGCTTAATTAATTAAATCAATTAAAAAAAAATGTTGTTTTTTTTTGTTTCGTTTTTGTATCCAATGAAATTACAAAAATAAACCAGAAAAATGTGCAAAGCGAAGGTAAAAGTTCATTGACAATGAAAGCCATTGAAGAATAAATTGACGTTCCTAAAAAAAATTCATAAACCGGTCGAATATCGTATAATAGTAATATAGTAGCAATTAACCGGATGGCAAATTGCAGGACTATGACCGAAGAGAGCACAATATCAACTCTGCTGACAGAAATCAATAGTTGGATGGCCCGCTCGTTATGACTCACTGGAACTCACAACCACTCACTCGCCCTCTCCGTATCGCATACGTATACACGCCGACAGCCGAAGATAGTACACAGCCAGCGTATTAGTAGTGGTAGTAAAATAGTACATAATATGGAATGAAGGAGGAGCGGTTTTCCCCAACGCTCGCAGGATTCCCGTTTCCTTCCACGCGGAAAAACCCTTCACGTAAACTATTTCCATCTAACCAAATCCAGCAGGAGCTCTTAATATACGCATACATGGCATTGCTTATAGATGGGCAAAAATACATTAACAATATGACTAAGACCCGACTGGAATATATTGGCGTTATTAAATTTGCATCGCAGATATACTACGTATGTGTGTGGAAGCGTTGAAAGCAATTCAATATTCTCTTTTCTTCTTTCTCTTTCCTGCTGTTTGGGTACATATCTTTGTATTATCATACAGGATCAAAAAGTAATTTCGTTATTTTTACTTTTTCAAGAAGAATTGCATTTTTTTATCATATTTAATCCCTTAAAATGTTACGCCCAATTAATTAAATAACACTGGAAACAAAGTTTTTGTCACATGAACTTTGTAATAATTATTTTGTTTGTTGGCCCACCTTCATTAAAAAGATAGAGTTTTGTGCCAGTCACGTCCAGTTATTTTTTTTTTGTGACAGCTATAGGGACACGTTCTCAATTTATATTTGGGTAACTTATACAGTTTTAAAGAGAGAGATTCAGTTAAATGGACCAAAATCGGCAGAATTTTACGACCAACTTATAACTGTTGACAAAAATCAGATTATCCAAAAAAAAAACGATGATTTTTTGATAATTTATTCCCAGAAAACTATTTGAGATTGAAAAAAAGAAATTATTGTTTTAGATATTTTAAAATACTCTGTAAATAATTTATCAAATTTTCAATAGAAAATTGATTTTTAAGGAAAAGTTTTTTTTTTGGTAACCATAGTGTGATATAGCAAGGATACCTGATATGCCAATTTTTTTCCTTATTGTAATATTACTTGATGGCCTTTGTATATTCCAAATTGGATTTAAGTTTTCGTGTGACCAAAGAAGTAACAATTTTTTGGACCAGTTTAATTGAATGTGAATGTCAATGATTGAAATTGCTTTGTTTTGATTTAATTATAATAATAAATTATTGATCCCAATGCGGATACTTTGAAGATACTAATTTACTACTGAGACGAACAAATAACTCAATAAAAAATAAAAAACAAATAAATCAACTAAGAATCAAATGAGTCAAATGATTACAAAAACTGCGCTAAGTGTAATAGTATAAACATCCCCAAAACTAAAATTTTCAGAAAATAAAAGTTTAATTTTTACATATTTTTTATAGTTACAGAACATTTGCAAAATTATATTACTTAATTTTGAGAAATTTAAGATTTAATTTGGAATCATAAAGGCAGAATGATTCAAGGGACGAATTCATTACTCGAGTTACTGGCCAACAAAAAAAATTGACTTCAAAAAAAGTAGGTCAATTCACTATTGCATTGAGAGTCCTAAAGATTATAATAAATTTTATGAACCTACTTTGATCTTAAAGAATAACCAGCCATCCTCTATATGCAGAAAAAAAAAAGAAGAAAATAAGAGCTTCACTCATAAAAACGAAAAAAGAAAAAGAGAAAAATAGGAAAAGGATCCAGTAATAAATAGGCGGAAATGTCGTATATGGCATACCTGATTTTGTCACATTATGCGTACTCTGAAATATTCTTATCCTCGACAAACAAATATTATATAGTGCATAAGCAAATAACTGTGTAATAGCAGGAGGAGTGCGCATGAGAGATTGCTTTCAGCGTACACCGTCACTGGAAATTACCATTTATATGGAGAAGCGGACCGGCGCTTTCGCTGATGGTTTCGAGAGGACCAAAGATGGAATATCATTATATTGTGCGGCGCGGCCCGGCCCGGCAATTTCTGCGGAGGGCAGCTTCGGCCCCGCTTAAAGGACTTTTCGCTATAACGCACACGCCGCCGCTAATTTCATTATTGTTTGTTTTATACATAAAACACCCTTTGGACGTCGCCCTGCCCTAATCGTGTCCCTTCCTTTTCTCCACGAACTAACCATTCATCTATTTATCATTCATCCGCTGCTATTCGCTTTGTCTCAAGAGGGCGGCTGCTGAAATTTCAGTTATCGATTTTGCATTACGCGCACTTTCAATTACAATTAGGATACATATCAGGCAGAGGATCGTAATGTTATTATGTTGCTTTTCTGACGAGCTTCGGTGTCGTTTTTTAATGGAACGCTGTATAGGAGAAAAAACGTGTTCGCATTAAAGGCTATGCGAAGCAAAGAGCTTTTCTTAAGTAGGCTAATGAAAACAGCCTCAATGAGCTTAAGTTCTTGGCTTTTTTTCTATATTAGCTCAAAGCTTCGTTTAATTTTCCCTTTTTTCTTTATTTTTCTTTGAAATATGAGTCTACAATATTGTCTTTTCAATGCAGCAAAGTTAGGTACAAAATATTTCTTTATTAATTTTTTTGATAGTGTTTTGTGGTTCTGAATTTATTTGTTAATTAATAATAAAAAAGATAAACAGTTCATTAATTAAATTAATTTCAATTATATGTGCAAATAATGAAACTGCATACAAAAATTAATTTGAATATCATATCATATCATTATATGTATTATTATTAATTAGCCGCAGCAAACTCAATCATTTTCTTGTTTAACAAATAAATATTGTATGTAGTTATAAAATAGATTGAGAGGTACATTAATAAAATGCATAAAATTACATTAAATTTATCATTTATTAAAAATTATAATAAATTTATCATTCCAAAAATATAAGCGGTTAACAACAGGATAATTAAATGAAAAAAAAAATCTAACAATTATTACAACTGATAAAGAAAATTAATTTATTAAATTAAATTATTAATTATTAAATTAAATTAATCGAACCCCGTTTGCCCCAAGTTATAGTATACATTTCTTTAGAAAAATCTTTGGAAAAAGTACTGCGTAAAAGTGCAGGTTGCCCATAATGGTGCTATTTGAAAATAAATTTGAGTTATAAGCCAAAAACGATTTCGTTCCCGCATTTTCGTTAATAACTCAATTAAAATATACATTTTTACAGATAAAATAAGATGCCTTGGAAGTGTTTAGACTCATTCCAATCCACCCCAGATGAAATTAAAAAAAAAGAATTTTTAGAATTAAAAATTATCGAAATGCACCTTTTTTGATATCAGAATTTTCTTTGGGATCAAACTAGGGAAAAATGAGTTTGGTGTCATTTAAAAATGAAAAATTAGGTCAATACCGGATCAAATCGGAAGTGCTTCAAAATTGAAAATATTATTAAGTGTAACTATTTTTTTTATAAAAGTCGATTGGTAAATGAAAATATGGTGAACTTTAAAAAATATTATTCAATTTTAAAATTTTCTTAATTTTCTTGATAATATAATTTACAATTATTTATTTGAAAATTCAAAGCTATTTATTTTCCCCAAAAAATATTATTTTTTACAGTCATCGTCAAAGATGAATGCCAAAACAGTTGGAATCATTGGAATAAAAAAAAAGCTGCAAGCTGTATTTGATAAGCCGATAGCCCACCATTTAAAAAAACATAAGTTTATTTTTTATTTCGGAAATCAAGCAAGTTAAGGAAATTTTTCAAAATGATTTAAAATGTATTAAAACATATATTTTAGGAACAATAATTGCATTTTATTTATGACAAATATCTTTCTTGTAATAAAATTTCAAAAAATCGACGATTATCAGTTTCTTCGGGATAATTCGGGGACCAGGATACATATTTATTTTTCCCTGTTAAACGAATCTCTTTCTTTAAAACTGTAGAAGTACTACCCATATACGGGATGAGAAAATAACCATTTGGTAAATTCACCTAAAGCTCGGAACAAATTTCATGTAACATGCACTCTCCCTTGCTTCCCAATCTAATTCGAATATTCCAACCTTCATCATTACCTGTCTATTCATTATTGTCCGTACGAAATCTCTGCGTAGAGTGAACGAATAAAATTTCCATATATAAAACAAATAGAGGTAAAAAACGAATCTGCTCGAGTCAGGCATTGGCATTCGACCAACCAACCAACATATACGTAGAGGGTTTTTCTAGCGCTTTAGCATTTTTACCCATCTGTAGTATATCTATCATCCATCCATCCCAAGTGAACCCAAGACCGAACGAGCGAACAAACGAGCGAATTGCAGATGGGTAGTAAATGTCAGACAGGACGATACTTTATTCATGCTGTACTTAACGTTCAACTGCATTTTATTATTGGCGTCGTCCTCTATGTAAATTTTCACTTGGGCAAAAAGTTTTATTAAACGCCAATTTTGATACCATCAGCAGCATCAGAATTTTTTTTACGATGGCTTTTAATGAAGACATAATAGAAAAAAAAAATACATCCTGTATAAACGATTTTTAATAATAATAATAAAGAAAAAAAAACTAGAAAAACTAGTTGGGTACGAAATTAATGGAGCATATAAAAATCATCGCGAAAACTCAGCACATCATTTTCAAGATATACACAGCGCGCTCTATTGTTTTGTTTTCCGTTTTTTATCCGAGTAGAGTATACATAAAATATAGTCGTGCACTTTTACGACTCCGTTGGAAAGTTCATATCTGATATTATAAATCCATTCCTTTTTAATTTCCATCTGAAAGCTTTTATTAGCGGATTGGCTAAAATGTATTCTATAAAAGTGTATGGTGTACGCCGCGACGCCATTGTAAAACGCCACGCAAAAAAAAAAACGGTTAATGTTTGCACGTAAAACGTTTTACTCGTACTCTCCATACACAGAGCTACGTACACTGGCGCTGATCCGGTCCCCACACAAACGGCCCTCACTCTTTTAATATGTTTTTTAACGACGGAACCCTTTAATGATGCCTCTTGAAATTTTAGATATTATCAAACTAATTTTTATCTTAGTTAATGGTAAAAGTAACGACTTTTAAAGGCAAGGCAGGGCATAAATAACCAAAAAAGACGCTTTTACTTCCTTTAATTTTCCTTTATAGGATGCCGTTTTCCCGTGCATTTTCTCAAGAGGCTATGCGGAGTTGGGATAATTAAAATTTAAGATTTTCCACCAGGATAACTATAACTAGATTTCAAAGTATTGTTAAATTATTTTTTCAAGTTTTAAGCTTAGGAATTTGCTTACTTATAAAATAAATATTAATAAACTCAATTATTAATTATAGAAAATCAAACAATTTGTTAGAAATTAAATAAGCATGTTAATTTGAAATACCGAACCAATTATTATAAAACACTGTTGTGGCGGGAAACTTTACAGGAGTTGGAATTAATCATTAAGTAGGCAATTAATTAAAAACGATTTGCGTGAGTTTTCATCATAAATTATTGTTGGCGCAATTTAAACAACAGACTTATCGAACAAAGACATGAAAGACAAACAATGATTATTTTTTCATTAAATAAAAACAGCACGAGAAAAAGAAACTTAAAAAACAAACTTTTGGCCTTCAAGGGATGAATGAAACATGAAAGATGTTGCATTTCAGAGTTTAAACTCTTTAGGGCGCTACAGTTTAGTCAGTTTATTATGGAGAGAGAGAGAAAAAAAGGAAACTTCAAATGAAAGAAAAGATCATCAAAACAGTAATGCCATTCTTCGCCTGATGCTTTCTCCATCAGATACCATTTTATAAAAGCCCTCAAAAAGTTTTCACTTTGCTTTAACTTGCAAAAACATAAAATGCAGATTTTAATCGCTCAATAACGTTATTTATATTATAAAATCCCGACAAAATAATTTCATTTTCCATTTTTAGTCTGATTTGACGAGAAGTCAACAACAACAACAACAAATTATTTAATTGGAAACATAAATATATTTTATATTTTTAAAACACTAATAAAAATTTGTTACTTTTATTTTATTATAGTTTCATATGACAAACAAACGATTTTAATTCCACTGCAATTAAAAAAAATAATACAAAATATGAAAAAAAAAGTAATATAAGTTATTATTTTTTTGCGTTTCCTGGCTATATTAAATTTTAATATTATAAAAAGGGAAAAAAATGAACACTATTATAGAGAACACACGTAGATGCGTGAAACAAACTATTAACTTTTGCCAACAGCAGTTGTCATTTTGTGAAAACGGTCTCGTACGACCTGCAACTGGAGTTTAATTAACATACCGACGGGATTATAATGGGGGAAATTTATGAGCACGTGCACGGACGCCGTCCAAAGGGGTTGCTCTTGCTGGCTGCGCTGCTGCGAACGTTCCACAACATTGTACCCACACACTGTAGAACTCAAGACATGATACGAAAAACACGGCCAAAGTACCCAAAGGGCGGCAAAATAGCGACGACGCCACAAGTCACCGTGTGTATGAAACCGCACAAAAAAAAAACCTTTCAACAGCTGACAGCACACATAATAAAAACGCGTGAACGTATACGCACGAAAGGATACATGTGTGCGTGGGTGTATGTTAGATAGAGGTGTGTGCTGCTGCTCACGGACGCCCGAAATTGTTTCATTAAAATAATAACCGGGCCGGGAAATAAAACAATTTACATGCAGCCTCGCGCGCGCTCTTATACATGTTATAATTATTCGGGCGCGCGGCGCACTTACACATACTATATTTCGCTATTTCCACACGCGCCACCACACGCTACAACCAAGGTGTATTACAATATTTTACCTGCGAGTGCATGGGATGGTAGTATGAGTGTGAGTGCTAACACCACCGCAAAATTTATTATCCGCACATCTTGGCAAGCAAGAGTCGTCCTGATTACCATACAAATTGCTTTCTTAAAAATGAAGGAGCGCGTTTAATTAATCATGGATAGTTTTCCAACTGCACATAGCCCTTTTTTCCTTTCGTTTTTCTGCTCTTCCGCTCTTCCGCGTGGTATTTTCCATTTTTCACGCCGTAAAAAAATGGAAAGTAAAAAAGTAGGCGGTTGAAGAGCAACGGAGAGGGTTGGTTAGAATAGAAATTGGTTGGCATAATTTAAATCTCATAAAATGTCCAGCGTGTTAACCCTCTGGGCTATTTTTGACCCGGCCGTTATACCTACATACGAGTACGGTGCTTCGTACGAATCGATGCTCTCCTTTGTTTGCTTCCAAAACAACACCCACGCAGAATAATATGGAACGCACGAACGGACAAATATGTTATGATTTTCAATTCGAGCACTTTCATCGCTTCCCGCAGAATTGGGGAAAAACCGTCATTTCTTCGGGCAATTTAATCAGTGGTGCGCGCCCGAAGCGCTTAATGATCCCGTTGCGTCTAATGAATTGACCTGTCCCGAAGAAACGGAGGGACAAAACACAAGCACTTTTGTGCCGTTTCCAATCATACGTTTTTGGAATATAATACAGTAACCAATTTAATTGAAATTTTTTAGTTGTTTTTTTATATACATATACGTACCAAAAACATTTTTTATATTTTGCGTTATAATTACTGATATGTGATACATACTTTTTTATAGGATCGCAAATGAAACATTATTCTGTTTCATAATAAATAAGTTTTGTTAATATAAATATGTCTTTTTTTTAATGGGTTGTTTGTCTTTTCTGTTACGAGCAAAAGCTCTCAAAAAAACTAAATAAAAACATAGTAATTGAGCTTTCAGTTAGAACTTGAAACAGAAACCTAAATTTTAAAAACTTAATATATTATTAGAATGCTTATTAAGTTTGTTTTAGTATGAAATGTTGGTCAATTACTTACAGTTGTTTAAAACCCACAATTACGTCATAAAAAGTTTGAAAATAATCGCGTAAAGTTTTAATTATAGGCATCAATTTACAAGTATTCCAGTAGCATCTGTTTATTTGCATTTTACTGCATTGTCTATAGTCATCACTCATCATAAATGACCTATTCGCTTTGCAAATAAATTTCAATTTCTTTCAGTTTTCTTTCTTTATTCTGAACGAAGGCCAATTAAAATTTCTTCTTTACAGAGCTTATTAATCTTATATATATTTTTTTTATTTAAATTTACATTTATTACAATTTAAACAAATGTAGTAAAAAAAAATTTTAGAAAATTTGCATTAACATAGAATGTAAAAATCCGTCATTTGTTAACCCTTAGTTAATATTTATTAATTTCTTTTTTAATTATAATTAAAGGTATATTCAAATTTTAAGCAACCTTTTAGAAGGAGTTACAATTTGAAATAAAACAATTAAATTTAACATTTTTACGATAAATAACCAAAACCTTCAATTAAAAAGAAAGACAAACCATCCGTGCAACTTTTTAATACAACTACAACCCCATAGCAAATATACATTCTGCGATGAATCTCTTTCGTCGGCATGCAGCGTGACGATTTTTAATCAACTAATGGATTCTTTATTTATATCATTAGAAAGGGCACTAATTCAAAATGAAGCCACCATAGCCATTACTATCATACCATGGTGGCAGAACATGAAAAGCACATCGACCGCATACTCTGTCTATCTCTAGCGAGTACAAAGAGAGAATAGAATCACTCGTCTTGCATTTACGTGTATCTGTTTGCAGATAGTTGTATTTGTATAAGGGAAAGATGATTAATTATCAATTTCGCACCCCGGTAAATGTATAAACCGAGCACGAGAGAGCACTCGAAAACGCAATCTTTAAAGTTTTGCCCTGCACCCCCGCCTCACCCCAGCGTAGAGCAGCTACACAGCTACTTTCGCACATTATTTGGAAGACGTGATTACGTAATATCCGGCGCATATATTCGGTGCGGAAATCTCGGGGAAATTGGAAACTAATAGGAAATGCCCCATTTCTCAACAACTCTCTCTCAGTGGCACAGTTTGCCATCCCTCTAAAGCTAAACCAACTAGAGTACCCGTCTCTCTTACTGTAACAACTCAAGTATATGTTTTGAGCGTAGTCGTTCACCTGAAGAAGTATATTGCTGATTGCTCCGGCTCTGAGCTCCGAAGTAGGAACGAATATACACTGAAAGAAACAGCGGCATCGCAATAGCACTGAAGCACCCCCCCGAGGTGAAAAGGATCAATCAAACGCAAAAAATATGTGCCAATTTATCGGAGAGAGATTCTCAATAAAAGTGGGACAATAAAACTAGATTAAAGCGTTTACGACTGTGTGTACTTACTCTGTAAACATACGTTCTACGTAGTGTGACAATAGTGCTTGTGCAAATACGTTCGGGATGTTTAAACAATAAGTGATGCAACGCGACACCTTTACATAGAAATTTCGCTTTTTGGCTTAATATGCACAATGCACAAGGAAATATTCAAATTTATCTCATGCAATTTTTAAATTAAAGTTGTGAATTTTCTTTTTAAGTGGCGTTCGGTATTTTTATGTTTTTCCAGGGGGTATCTTGAAATGAAAAAATAAATAATGAGTTTAATAAGACTGTGAAGTCTTTCTATATTTTTTAATTCTGTTTTTGTTTTTCATTTTTTTCAAACCATTATCTATTTCCAAGTAACAATAATGTTTCTCTATTATTAATTGCTTTCAATCATTTATTTTATTTTCACTTATGAGTAGGGTACGTTGTTTTGACACGGTATCTCACAGCATGTATTACCCAAATGTTGGCTGGAGTAAAACCGCAAAGAAAATAAGAAGATGGAAGGATACCTTTCAAAGCAAACCTTTATTTTTACTTGGGGCGGCAATATTCAGACAACTACTGAATTACAGACTATTAAAGTAATGAAACCTTATGTTGGCGATGTCAGTTAAATATAAAAAAATTGTATAATTTAACATAGGAAACAAGCTTTTAACATCGTTTTGAATACCTTGATGGTCCCATTCCCTTTCTTTTATGGAATTTTTTTAAAGTAGGTAAAAATTATCGAAAAATATTGAAAATTAATTAAGAAATCTTATAAAAATCATTGTTTGGCAAACCAAATTGATTACTCCTGTGGGGAACCCCGGAATGTTAAAAGTGGGGGATAAATGCTAGGAAAAATTAAAGGAGCGCGCGCGCCTCTTACTTTTAACAGAGATACCTCTAAAACTAATTGGTAAATCTTTAGCATTCTTGTTACAATAGATAGGTAATTACACCCAATTAATTGTTTTCATATTTTAATTATATTTCTTATTATGGTTATTAAAAAGTAAAAACAAAGGAAGCAGAAATATCTGTTTTCAGGAATAAGTTGAGAATCGATATCTAAAACACTTTACTTTCTGGTAAGATTCTGGTAATGGATATTTTTATTAAAAGCTTTCAAAAAAAAAAAACAAAAGAAAAAATGACGCAGGCCAATGGAGAAAAAGCGTATACAGGGTGACAACGGATTTAGACGCACCTATTTCATTTTTTTATTTACCAACCGAATTTTATAAAAATTGGTACACTTGTATAAGACAATATTTCCGATTCATTGACATAAATTTCAAATTTTTACCACTTCCGCTTTAACCGGAAATGACGCCAACTTTCGATTTTTAAATGGCAACCGCTAATTTTTTTCACTTTTTTGGATTCTAGGGACAATTCTGAGTTAAAAAATATAACTTTTATTAATTTTTATTTTTTTAGTGGCAAAAAAATTGATTTTTAAAATTCAATCTAGGAGGCTGCGAAATAGCTTAAATTACTCGTAATAGCCTAAGGTTATGTTTGAAA
>JASKGO010007161.1:0-59362 GCA_030556065.1 Holobus sp. GC000080 | reverse complement strand
TAAACCAATTTCCATCGGTCAAAGATGTCGAACTGCGGAACTGCGGAAAAACACACAGAGGTCACCAAAGGTCTTTGACATTTCTAAAGAAAACATAACCTATAAACAGCTGCTTTTTGTTTTTGTTTACTTTACAAGTTTTTTACAGGGAAAAAGTCGAGAAAATGCAATACTACAGTGATTCCAGTGAAGAACAAGACATAAAACCAGTGATACCTTTTGGCAGTGTCCCAGAAAAATCCGAATTTTCCAAATCTGATTGCTGTAAGAAGTGGTCGCCAGGAGTTTGGCCTGATGGCAGTCGCAAGAGTGCTTTCCAGCCTTACAAGCAATCCTGCACTGTTTTAACTAACTTGCAGCGTGGAAATACGCCGGCTGCTACACCAGTACCACAACCCACTGATATAAATTTCCATACAAGGGCGGGGCAAGGAGAAATAACTGAAGCTGATATTGAACAGGAAAAATCTATAGATATCTGTGATGATAATGGTTTAACAGCTATGCATTGGGCTTGCAATTATGGTCAGATCAATACAGTGCATTTACTGTTGGCACAAAATGCTGGTGTTAACTGCAAGGGACCAGATGGTGAAACTCCTCTGCTACTTGCAGCTAATGGTGGTCACAATGAAGTTGTGAAATTATTATTGAAACATGGAGCTGAAGTTGACCATGTGGATGATGTATGTGTTTTTCTTTTCATGTTTAATTAGGATTTGTAATGTTTTTGAATATTTCAGATGGGTAATACAGCATTAATGTATGCTGCCAGTGGAAACCATCCACATACTTGCAATGAATTACTGTTGCAACATGCTGATTTAACTTTGGTGAATTTGAATAATGATACTGCGTTCGATTTAGCCATCGATAATGGCAGTCATTTGGCTCAAGCAGTAATTGAGAATTATTTGCTTGAAGTTCTTAAATAGAATTTAGATTCATAAATATGTGATAATTTTGCTCCTTTTAATGTGATTTAATCAGTTTTTTAAAAGTAAGCTTAATTTTTAATTGAAAACAAATATAAAATGTCTATTTTTGATTTAAATGTTTCGTTTTCTGATGAATCTAATTAATTTGGAAACTAGGCAACTCACATAGCACTTTAAAGTTACATGGGTTGCTTTCTAACCTTAAAAAATAATCATTTGCCAACAAATTTACTTAAAAAATAATATTACTTAAAATTGTTGCACTTTGGAACTGTAAATTTGAATTTTTTGTTAATGAGGAGGATATCATTTAGTTTATATTAAGCTATGATCCACAATGGAAGTGCTCATAAAATTAAACACACAAACTGCAGGCAGGGATAAACTTGCAAGGTGGATTAACAACTAAAAACTTTTTAGTTTTTTAACAGGTTCTTGTTTTAGATTATTACAATATTTAAGTAAACTTCTCTGGTACCGTTTCCAGCAGGCTAGAAAAGGTGGAGTTGATAATCTTAAAAATTTGGAATTTGAATTAAGCACCTTCAGGAAACGTAAACACTTCAATTGTTTTTAATTTTTTCCTCTCCAAAATATAACATTTACTTTTGCAGTTTTGAGATTTGGTCGATGTATAGACAGTTTGCATTCAGCACTGCCACTCTTTCAAGCTGCTGGAATTGATGACACAACTAGGTTTACACTAATTATCAGCAAAATTGCCAATGCCCTTTTCCTATTTGGGGACCACATTGTGTGGTTGGGAAGAATCAATGCTTGCAATGTGGATACGGAGAAATGGAGTAGATTGAGCAACAAATATTGGCTGTATTCCATTACTATGAATTTAGTTAGGGATTTCCATGAGCTGTCTTCTCTTTTGCAAAAGGAAAAGCAAATTGGAAATGCCTATGGCAGTATTAATAATTTGATTTCCTGTTATATGCAAAACAAGCCTCTTATGGTGGACACAATTAAGAATTGTTGTGATTTTTTCATACCTTTGAATGCTCTGGGCCATGTTAAGTTGTCAGCTGGCACTATTGGGTTATTGGGTGTGATTTCTTCATTGGCTGGTGTTTTGGCATTAGTGGAGCCCAAAAAATTCAAGTTAACGCCACAGTAGTAATTGGAATTAGTATATCACTGGTGATAAAAATATTGGACAATATTTATGGGGAATATTGTTAATTGGTTGTTAATTTTATGGTGAAAGTGTATGCTAATTAGATATTTTTTGTAATGTCAATATTGTTGGACTTTTATATTTTCCTAAGAATTGATACGTACAAAATTTGCAAATTTTATTGTAGTCTAGGGTTTTGAAACAATAAAATTAATATTTTTATATAAATTGCTTCGTTTTATTAAATGCTACAAAAGTTAAAAAATTAGTTGAAGACTTACAACTTTTTTTTCCATTTTCTTATGTAAATAAAGATCCATTGTTCAAATTATTTTAAAGGTACAAGTCAATGCGAGTCTTACTGAATTCTTAAAAATATCTGAACAATTAATTTAATTATCCAATTTTTATAATTCTTGCACCTGCAACTAGTTCCAGCCTCTTTAAAAGGCCCAAGCAACATTAAAGAAAATTTGGATAGAGTTAAAGAAGTACTGAGTGGTTAGACTGATTTTTATAATTTAAACTTTGTTTAAAAGTTAATCTAATTTCGCGTCCGATAACTGGGGTATTTAAAACAAAATTAAAGGGACATTTTACTTTACTAATTGAAAAATTTTAAAGTAATTAAAGGTATATGATCATTATTATTATTATTATTTTGCATTTTTAGCATAATTTTAGACATAAAGGGCACATAATAAAGGAGATAAAATTGATAAAAACCAAATTCGCAATAATAATTACATCGGCAATAATTATAAAGTTGCTCTTTCCCTAAAAAGAGTAATTACTAAGAAAAAGAATAAAACTAAAAAAATAAATAAATAAAAAATAACATAGTAAAATAAAAAGAATAAAAACGAATTGATATGAAATATGTCTTGTAAAAAAAAAGAATTAGTCAGAGGTACAATTAACATTCTTTACACTTGACCTATGGCCCAAACACAATCACCAAACTTATTATTACACTTGCCATTTGTATATCTATTGATCAATTAGCCAGAACATCAGCGCACTTTATGAAAATAATAGCGCGCATAATTTAGAACTGTTATCAGTAGCTAGCGTGCATTAGATAAAGTGAAAAGTGTACCTTCCAACGTAAACCTTATTAGTATGTCACAACATTACCTAAAACAACAACCGTTTGTTCAAGTACTCCAACTACTGTTCACGTAAACCAAAAAAAAAAAGGGAAAACGGAAAATAATGCTCTCGAAGCGTGAAATTGTAGAGTGCGCAAATTCAGTGTCCAATAGAGTTTTGCAAAATTTACTTTTCGTTCTGATTGTGTTCAGTGTGTGGTTTCCAATTTTTCACTTTGAATCCATTTTATGTTGGCACGCCATTTTTTGCACCATTGGTGTAAGTCGTAATTGATTATGGAAGAAATTAGTTGCTATTTTTATCTATTTATTTAAAAGGTACTCACGTTTATGAGTGAAGGACTGATCTTGTTAGGATACGACTTGTTGTACACTTTTGAACTGGAAAAGGAAACCAAACATTGGCTGCACATAATTTTCTCGGGATTATCGACCGTTTGTTTGATTATCGGAGTTGCACTGGGCATATGTGCAGACGATGAGGGCATAAGGACACACTTTTCCAGCAGTCATGGTGTTGTCGGTAAGATTCGAGATTTCAAATTGAAATATTTCTTAAAATTGTTGTAATACGTAGATTTAAATGCCTTAAAAATAGATTTTTATTGATGGATTTGAAAATTTAATTTAAATCAATGTGAAGGCGCCGGATAAGTATTCTCACTTTTAATTTAAAATTGTTTAAATATTGTTTATTAAATAAATAAGAGAAACGAATAAATTATCAGAAAATTTTAATTAGTTTTTAAATTATAGGACTGGTTTTTCTGATATTTTTGGGCCTGTGCCTCTTTTTGGGACTTTTCGCGAAGCTGGCAAAGAAGTTCAGCGGTTATGCAAAACCGATACTGTTCGTGACTCTGCACAACATCTCTGGAATTTTGTGTTTTATCTTAGCAGTTGCGTCAATGTGTACAGGATATTACACTGATGTTTTTCACACTTCTGATGAAACAAAAACAGCGGCCACAACTGTGATGGGTATTGTGTGCTTGTGGTGTTTAGGACACTCGTTTTACAAATTATATAAAGGTTTTACAATTTTGTTCGCTTAATTAATTAGCTCCTTAAGTTTACCACTTATTATGTAATTGTGTTATTTATAACTTTCTGTTTGTAAATGTTAATAACTTTATTGTTTTATGTAGCTTTTTTTTTTCATTTAAATTCTTAGAATAATGAAATATTTATTTATTTTTTAATAACTGACTGGATGAACTTTGAAAAACAATGAAAATTTATGGCAAAAATACGAATTTGCAGCTATAGATAAAAAACAATGGACCGAATGCTGTAAATCAGGTCTTACACAATAAAAAATTGGCGTTTGGATATTTCAGATAAGATTGATGAGTAATCAGTTTTTCTGTTTAAACAACATAAGCCATTCTATTTATTTGTTTTCAATTTAATTGTAATTAATGATTTTTTTAAGTAGTGTTGCAAAATTGTTTTAAAGTTTTAACCATCTAAATAATTTGTCTATAAATAAAGACAATAGAAAATATTCACCTGAAAATTTTAACTTATTTCTTAAATAAATTTAAAAACTAACAAAATATACATGACATTATATTTGCCTCTCTAATAAATAAAATTAAAATTATAAATACAGATTTATCATTAAGTCTTAATTCATAAATAATACTCTCAATAAAACTAAAAATCTCCATAGAAAATAAACGCGAAACATTACGTAATGCCAGTTCTAATCATTTTCGCTATTAAAACATTACATTTATCATATAATATTAGAAGGAAGAAGCATTCGACTATTATTATTTTTCTTTTATTTGCACGGTTCACAATAAATACTATCAAAAAAACTACTGGGTTTCGAGACGAGACACCATCTTAAAGTGCATAAAATATAAGAGATTAATTTGGGCCAAAAAAGAATTGGCAATTTATGGCAGTCACAAGTTGAATTTTATTTCCACGCATTCACACTTTCAGTCACTTTTTGTTCAATTTTACTTTTTACTAAAATTATTACTATCATTTTAAATTTAAATGAGTATTAAATTATTATTATTTAATAAATATACAATTTAATTGTCCAATTTGTGCAAATGTCGTGGGTAATTTTGGTCGCTTTAATTTCGAATCATTTTCAATTAATCAATTGATGGGACTAAATAAAACGAAAGTTAGTTTTTTTTTTATATAAATTTGAAAGGAATCACAGTCTACTCCACAGGATCTTGTTGCGCTTTCCTGCAGGACACACAACAGTGCGTTGTATAATAGGGGTACTGACACAGACGTGCTTGCACAACCAAGTAGCAGTTCTTTACGTCATCCACACAATTTTCTGAAAAGATAACATTTTATTTTATTTTTTGTTAAGTTAATAAAAATATTTGAAAACCATAGCTACTTTTGAAAGCATTATGGTAAAATTAATGCGGTTAGTCGCTTTTTTTTTAATAATATTTTTGTGCAAACTTAGGCTATATGAAATTTTTAGAAAAAAAAAACGTTAAAAGTACGCAAAACAAAAACAATTTTCTACAAAGAATATAGTTATTTTTGTTTGTCAGTTTAATGAAAATTTTTCTCTTAATATTTTTGGTAAAGTTTAGTTAATTATTAAAAATAATCAAAACAGAAGCAAAACATTAATGAAACCATTTAAAAGGCTAAATAAAAACAATTTTCCTGAAAAGATTATTATGATTTCTATTTGCTGGTTTAATTAAAATATTTGCAAGCGGCAGCAAGTTTTGAAAGCAATGTTCATAGAAAAATCCGTTCGGTAAGTCACTTTTATATTTAACATTATCCTTTTTTTTTGGCAAACTCAGGTAATTAGCAATCATTTAAAAAAATCGAAAATGGAGACAAAATATAAATGAAACCATTAAAAAGCCTCAAAACAAAAACAATTTTTCGCAAAGATTATTTGGGTTTTAGCTTGTTAGTTTAATTAAAATATTTGTAAGCAGCAGCTAGTTTTGAAAGCAATTTTCATTGAAAAATCGGTTTGATTAGTCGCTTTTTGATCTAATATTATTAATTTTTTTTTGAAACTTAGGCAATAAGAAATTATTTAAAAAACAATCAAAAATAGAGACAAAATATGAATATAAGAGGCGCAAAGACCGTTGTTCGTTAGCCCATAATAAATAAATAAATAAATAAAGTATAAAAAAAAATCGTTAAAAAGACCCAAAACAAAAACCATTTTCCTTAAAGATTATTTTGGTATTACCAATGGTATTACTTTGGTGGTTTAATTGAAATATTTGCAAGTAGCAGTTAGTTTTGAAAGCAATAGCATAGAAAAATTAGTGTGGTTAGTCGTTTTTTCTTTAATTTTTCGTGCAGACTGAGACATTGAGATATTAATTAAAAAATAACCCAAAATTAATGTAAACTCATCCATCATTAATAACAATTATTAAAAAGTTACTTATAGTGAATTATTATCAAATTTGAAAGTGATATAAAAATTAATTACTTTAAATTACTGTAAATTAAAACAATAATAAAAAACAACAAATAAAACCATGACTAAAGCCCAAAATAAAAACAAAAAGAATAAATAAAAAACTACTCACTGTCTAATGGTTGATCCTGCACGGGTTTCACCTTCTCCTCGCTACTTTTAGGACAAGCGCAGGACCTCTTAATAATGGGCATATCTTCAGTTTTGCACTGATTGCTAACAACCAAAGAGTCCACCTTCATGCATTTAACATCTCTCCTCTGTATGCCGTTCGGACAGTCCGAGCATTCACCCCAATCGCCACTAAGCCAAACAGCGTCGCATTTGCCATCGCAAGTCCTCTGGCTGTCGGGCTTATTGTGTGCAGGACATGTCTTATCATTGGTAATCCTGGCTTGTCCGCGCAATTTCACCACGCAATAAACATCCCGCGTCTGGACGCTTTGGCCAGTACAGGAGTCCGAACATTCGCTCCACGAACCGTGAACCCATTTCCCTCCGCAATCCCGATCGCTGGAACACGCTCGACTCGTTTCCGGTTTGGCGTCTTCGCACTTTTCTTTAGGACACACCGCGAATCGAGTTTGACTTCCGGTTCCGCAGTATTCAGAACATTGGGACCATTCGCTTAAGAGCCACGAGGAGATTTTGGGCGTCGCTGAGTGACACGGGCTCTGATGGCAGTATTCCGAATGCGCCGGGCGATTATTTTGGTTGCACTTGTTGGATGGACAACTGACGTGTCTTGTACGGCTTCCGGTTCCACAGCTTACAGAGCACTAAATATTTGTTAATTTTAAATTAAAATTTCAATTAAGATATGTAAAAACAATTTTTCTTTTAATTTTAAATACAGTCCATTAGTAGTGAAAAGTAATATTGTGCCGAAACTATTCAAAATAATTAATTTTCTTCTTTACTGTCTGACTATACAGGGTGATTGAGGGTGATCGACAAAAAAATGTAATTTAAAATTATGTACGATGTCGCAAAATTTTTGAAAAAAAAAAACATAACTACTGTTATTAAAATGGTTAATTTAATTTTCATAAGTTTGCTGTTTACAAGCTATGATCTTTTTTAAAATGTAAAATTTTTACTTAAAATATTTTGCTCTTAAGAATTCTTTGGTCTCACCCGGAAGTATAAATATATCAAATGAAAGAACATTTTAAGGACTTCAAATATTAATAATCAAAATTATCTGATCCAATTTAAAAAAATCATAACTTTTTATTATAACTTTTTTTCGAACACACTGTTTAATCCAAAATTTTAATTTTTAATTTTATTCATCATCATTATAAATATGTCGATGAAGAAAAAAAAATATAATATAATATATAATATTGATTAGTTTGGGTCTACTAATAACTCCGTGATTAAATAAAATTAACAGAATGAAACTTACAGAACTCCAAGCTCCCATAGTCCAATCATGGTACCGTCTTTCTTGCGGATGCAACTCATTGTTTTCCTCTTCACAAGCAGGCAACGAACATGGTCTACTAGCCGCTGTCGGTTTGGGTTGAGGACACAATGCGTCGTTTTCGACATGAGTCCTGCTGTTATTCTCACTTAAACATTGTACTAAGTACTGCTGCACTCCTTGGCCGCAGGACCCGCTGCAAGTGCCCCAATGGCCGCCCCAATGAGGGCATTCTTGCGTATTGCATCTTATCGGATGCGCTATTGGTTTCTCCAAATGAGCACATCTTTTATCAATCACTTGCGTATGGCTGTGCTCTCTCACACATTGAATCAGCGTTTGTTGAACTCCTAACATATTTTCAGGTTTTTTTTTTTAATTTTTATATTAATCAAATTAAAAAGTAATAATTACCTCCGCCGCAAGTTTTTGAACACGCGGACAAACCGGTCACTTTCCAAATAAATTTGCGCCGCAGTCTTTGCCGTCGATGAGGATGGACAGTTGGTCTGGCTTCATCCCTTAAACTCAGGGTGTTCGTGTCGAATCTACTGTTGATGCTGAACGGTTCGTTGTTGGAACTTTTAGCCAGAGCATCACCAATTTGCTCGTCCGGCGGCAAAGAGTAGCCGTATTTAATTCCGGGATTCGGTTGCTGGTGGAAGATCACTATATCGATGGGCGCAACTGTTGGTCCGGCCGATGTGATCGTCTCCAGGGATGCTGCGTCTTGTTTTCGGTAGATGAATTGCGTGCCGGCTCCTTGCACTATTCTGCTGTTACTGAATTGCCAATCTCCGTTTATTATGTAAGATCCATTAGTTAAACGAAGAGCTGTAATATTTTATTAATTTATTTTCTTCATTTTGTTTTGTTTTTGGTAATATAATAAAATATTTATTTGCAAGAAAAAATCTTCGGAACATTCTAAAATGTATTTTGGTATTTTTTTGCAAATTTATTAATTTATTTTTATAAATATTTGGTATTGCTATAATATGTTAATACAGGAATTATAAATATATAATATAAATACTTTTTTCCTGATCAAAAAAGCATTAACTAATGGACTAAAACAGAATTAAAGCAAATGGAGTAAGATAACGATCGATTGCATTGATTAATTCGAAAATATCTATTACATCTTTATTTTTATATAGTATATAAAAAATAAAAAATTTACTTAAAAAAAGAGATTTCTTTTTTTAATTTTTCAATATATTGCAAAATAAACGTATGAAAGAATTTTAAAATTAATTAATTTCAAAGTATTGATTACGATTATGATAAGAGTTGGATTAGACTTAAAATTAAAAAAAATATATGAAATTTCTTAGTGTTTAATTTTTTTTTAATAAATTTAAAATTACCGAAACTGAAAAAGTGAGATTTGTTTTTATTAATCAAGAATTGCAGAGAAGATAATTAAATTTGTTTAAAAAAAAGTTAGTCTAGTAAAAGACCAAAGTAGAAATAAGCTATAATTGTAATTCAAATATTTTAAATACATTTTATTAACTTATTATAAAAAAAAACATTTAATAAAATTTTAATTAAAAAAAAGTCAAAGACGATATATTTCTTAAAAAATGAAAGTCAAATATTAAAAAAACTTTACAACAAGTAAAGTAAATGTAATATGATTAGTGTTTATAAAGCTAATTAATTTTGAAATTTCAATGATTTTTTTATAGAAAAAAAAAATAAAAATATTTTCGGTAATTTTCGTCTTAAAAAAACACCCAAAAAGATTATCTTTAATCCATCTTTGGAAATAAATCAAATTATAAGTGTAGATTACTAATTAAAAAAGAGTGTAATTTTATATAATTATTCATTTATATAAATAATCAAATACTTAACGATGAAAAGATATTTGTTTCTTGCAATTTCTCAATAGATTAACTGCTAAAAAGTATAAAATTCCTTATAAGAAAAAAAAAACTAAAAGTAAAGACTAAAAAAGGAGTAAGGTAAATGTAGTTCGATAACGGTCGATTACGCTGATTACACCCACGTTTTATGCTGATTGCGATAAAGATCAGAAAATACGTTAAGACACACCATTCCGCTCACATTCTTTTTTCACTAAATATGCTAATTTGATAGCCATCACTGCATAAAATTAAGTGCAGATAAAAATTACACACCACCGCTGCTTTATAAACCATAATAACACACAAACTAAACAAAACAAAAACAAAAAGAAAAGCTCTTGCATAAAATAAAACATGCATTTATCCTTTTATCTTACCCAGTATTGAAAAAAAAAAATTAAAATATTTAAAGGACATAACAAGAAAACTTACCGAGAATATTTTTGGTGTGCTTCAATTGCTGCACAATGACCCTGCAAGCTCCTTTGGGAATCTGCGCCACCAGAGAGTACCCATTGGGGATATCCGGTCGCGTGTACAATCCGGAAATGCTTCGACAAGTGTTCTTAATACAAGCGGGACATTCCTCGGGAAGTTCGTCAACTGCTCCAATGACACCGTTGCTTCCAACACTCTGCACATATAAATATTTAACACTCAGTCATTAAATTTCAAACAAAAACGCCCATTAATTGTGTTTAATGAACTTAACGAGCTGTCGAACAATGTGTTTGTTTAGAGCGAGTTGCCAATAAAGTTTAGCTTAATGGAAACATTTAGCGGGCGGCGGTTTGCCGCCAATCGTAACTAATACAAGACACATGCAATGTGTGCAATAAATTTTCGGCGCATTGCTTCATTTCATTTTCGGTCGCTACAACGAATCTTTTGATCTTTGATTTTCTAACTGCGATTTGCGACTTCACACGAAGCGATAATTTTCATCAGTTACATGATACACAGGATATGTATTTATGATTCTGTTTTTCGGATCTCTAATTGGTCCACCGCATAATTTATTCACTTGGATTTCGGACGACAGTAAACTGGTCAATAATTAAGTTGTTTTAGAAATGTGAAAATATTAGGATGCCATCATCAAACACCTGTTTAAATATTTATATACTGAAGACTTGCGTTTAGCGGAGGTTTTTTTTTTAACCGCGGATTAATTGGATTTTCCTTTATCCGCTATTATTAGATTTTTTTTAGCTTGGAAGATTTAAATGAAAAATCTTTTTAAGAAATTATCAACCCTAAAAATAAAATTAACAGAAAACTATTTCGTGAAAAAAATAAGAAAAAAAAAATCGACAGCTTTACGATGTCGTTTAATTTCATTAAAGTAAGAGCAGAGCAAACGGATCAGTCGATGATGCTGTTGAGATGCATAATTAAGTCGCTTTTAAATGTGCTCTCGATCTCTCATTGGGGCAACTACACTTTAATTAGAAGGCTTATCTACAAGATCTCTTCATTACAACATATAGATATTTTAAGTGGAAGCTGAAACCGCATCCGAGAGGAGCACAGCGACATGAAAGAGGAATGCGCGTCTCATCTTCCGATCATCGGCAACTGATAATGTCTCAATTATTCCACACACCACCGACAAAATTGGTCATTTCCAAGGTTTCCTCTTCTATATGCTTCATCCATGCCATTGATTTAATATGTGTTAAGTATAACCTTCGTATAGAAAGGCCATAGGCAAATTTTCGCAAAATGTTATTTTTTTCTTGTTTTATCCTCTTTATTACATTTGTTGTTGGTACATAAGTATAGTTTTTAAATAAATTGGTGTTTGTTGTGTTTGGACAAAGTGCGTGGGAGTCGCTGAGTGTCGAATGTGTAATAAACAAATTAGCGGGCAAATCACGACGAACGTTCCGAAAGATCTATACGCTTTATTAGATCGTTAAAGATTAATCATCGTGGATTTTCTAAAGAGTTTCGTACACGTATATTTATAGCTGTTAAATAACGAATTTAGAATGTTTAAAAATAGTTGGCGATATAAATCACAGCGAAGGTTGCTTAATGAATGAAAATTTGTTTAGAAAATTGATACGATGCGAGTGGTTCATTTTTCGTATGCGTGTTGCAAAATTTAATGATTCCTCGCTTGAAAAGAATTTCTCAAGTCGCATTTGTTGCAAATCTTTCTAAAAATAATAAAAATTTGTAATGACATTCAAAAGTGTTTATACAACATACCAAAAAAAAAAAGAAGCGAAAAAATAATCAATCATCAATCGATATGCATTTATAGAATTTATAATTAAAAACATGTCGAATAAAATCATCAAAATTTCAATTACTCTTTTTACATTTACATATCTCAAGACCACTTTTTTGTGTTCTCAATGCATCGGGAGAATAAAAAAAAACAAAACAAAGTAAAAAATAAAAATAAAACCCGTTGGGAGTACAAAAAAGGGTTTCTCTTGTCGAATCTGTCATCTCAGCGGGCGTCAACAGCCACCGAGGCAAAATTAATTTCAACCACTATAAATCACCACCAGGATAATTATCCAAGCACGCATATGTAAGCTGCAGCAATGGATACGCGCCATAAATTGTATATTCTCTGTACGTGGCAAGGGAGAGAAGAGAAGAGAACACAAGAGAAACAATACAAGAAAGAAGAATATATCTGAATGGATATGCCGAGAGAGCGGACAAATCAATTTTTCCCATCTCAATCATACTTCTCGTGTCTTCCTGTCGTTTGTTATCAACAAACGAACCGAAACGCGTTATTTATAGTCGAAAGCGATGCACAGGGCGCTTAAGAACAAGCAACTATTTGAAAAAGAAGACATTAGTTGTTAAATATGCCCACTGGTGCTCCTCACACACGCACGCACTTCATTCAAATAGTGTTTGATAATGCTGCATTGAATGGACCATAAACTTTTTGTTTATATCATTTTGTATACTTTATAGGTGCTTTGTGTTTTGTTCTTTTGATATTTTTTTCTTAATAAATTATTTGTTGTAAACCTACTGCTACTCCTTCTGTACCAAATTATGGAATACAATTTCAATTTAATATTTTCAATGTCTCTTCATTTAATTATTACAAACCAACGTTATTTAAACTCTTTCACGATATGGTTAATTGTTAATAGAATAGGATCCTAGACAAAAAAAATTCTCAAAATCATTCGAAATTTTTGGATGGGCTGAATAAAGAATAAAACTAAACCATAAGACATAAGTCAAGATGACGTCTCATTTAACAAGGACTAGTATAATGACAATTTAGATTTAAATAACCCAACAAAATTAAAATTCTCACGGACACTCTGTACAATTTTCGAAATATATGGTTAATGTAATTTGTGAACTCACATTTTGATAAGAAATACAAAAAGAACTACTCCCTCAGTCTCAAATTATGGGTATATTATATAATTATTTTTTAATTTTTGTTCAGCAAAGATAAATGAACTCAACGGGAATATCATTCTATCTTGAAAAACAATGCTATATCTAATTATTTAAGTGGTAGACTGAGCTTAAAACAAAATTTTATACTTGGTCATAATTAATTAAAAGTTTTTTTTTAATTTAAAACAGAGCAAATAATATAACAAAATCAAACCCATTAAGTAAGAAAAATATGGGAAATAAAATAAATCAAAATAGTGGTGTTTATGTGAGAAGAGACCGAAAAAAACAAAAAACTGACTTTTGACCAGTGCAAAGAAAATTAACAGTTCTTAGCATAATGTAAGAAAAAAAAACTGAGCCGCGATATTAATAACGAAACTGCAACGAAATTCGTATTTTATGTAAATTATGAACTTTTAAAATAGTAGTCAATGTTAAAAATATTAAATTCGGAAGAAACTTTAAAATTGTGTATAAATTTTTATAAGTTTCATTAAATTTTTTTTTTAAATAATATGAATTTTTATACCTTGCTTTGGGTGAACATAAATTTCAAAAAAGTATACCATAATTTGAGATAAAGGGAGTTCAATAAAAAAAATTAATTTGTATACATATTATTGTATTGAAACTTTTGTTTTAAAATAAAAACACTGAACTTTAAAGATTGATATAAAATCTTAGTATGGGATATGGACATGTTCAGTATTTACTGAAAACGATAAACTAAACATAAAACGAAGAATAAATTTAATCGTAATCTCGCAGATTTATGAGAGTTTTCCTTATTATGCAAAACTCCCATGCATCCCATTCTATCCGATGTTTTTCTTCGTTTTTCCGCCTCTCGATGTGCGTAATAATGGACAATTTATTAGATGATTTGCATAAGTAAACACGACAATTTGCATTTTTAATGAACCAATAAGCATTGCCAGTAATTTATTCCAATATATTTTTCGAATTCTTTTAACTTGATCAACTGAAAATTTTAATTATTTCTACGATAGAATAATTTGGTTTATTAAAAAGAAATTAAATTTTAATAAATTTCACTTTTGTATAATCGCTGATGTGAATTTGCATTTAAATGCAAGATTAATGCTTTTCTTTAATCAGCGTGTCGTTGCCATAAATTTTCACTTGGTAAATGTAAATGTTTGTTTTTGCATAAATTACTGATCTGGAAGATTCAAAATCTAGAAATTATTAGCTGTTCCCGGCTCGCAGCTGGGAAATTTATAGCTGAGTGAGCTTTCGCTCAAGCTTTTTATGCTTTTTTAAGTTAAAAAAATAACCTTTTTAATTAAAAAATCGAAAACAAATATTTTTCTTTTCTTTTTTTATAAAAAAATAAATAAAACAAATGTTTTTATTTATTTCAAAAATATACTGGTTGTTCCATTTAGAATTATATTAGTAACTTTTTTTTATTAGAGATCCATCTAATTCGGAAAATGAAAAAAGTTTTTCAGAATTATTAACAGCCATATTCTCTTTCACAAAAATGAAAACATTTTATTACGATAAAAAAAATGTAATAATTGTTCTATAATTTTAATTAGAATGTAATTAATAACTCAAAATTTAAATCTATTATATAAAAACGTCTATTATTACATTTTCGCTTAGTTAAATGATTTTCATAAAATAAATTGTCTAAAATTTTAAGATTTTTTTCTGTATAATTCGGGATCGCAATTTGATTAACTGAAATACTTTTCCACTTAACCGAATCTGCATTTCTATATTATTAATAAAGATAACATTCCACTGCAAATTTTAAAATTTTAATATGACACCCCGGATAAAAAAATAAATAAAAAATTTTCTCGAAAGAGAAAAAATCGATGTAATAAAAATGAAATAAAACAAAAAATGCAAACATGCACAGTGATTAGTGAGGAATTCGAAAAATTTCTAAATTTAAACCTGCACGGTAAGCTCAGTAAATGTAAAATGAAAGCGCGACAAACAATATTTGAAAAGTATAATTAACAGTAGCAGATTTAAATGGATATGTTGCACTTGCATTCGACACATTTGCAATTCCTGTTGGTCGATTTGGAGCGCAACGTCAGAAACGTTTCGGCAATTTCTCATCATCACATTTTAGTTTTTGACGTGCCTCTATGCCGTTTATTTTAACGCCAATGTATCTGTTCACCGCAAACATTAACACACACACACACATATTCACATACTCAAGCGCATATACAAACAGAGAGAGAGAATTGGAGAGAAAGAGTGAGTTACAGAGAGAAAGAAGAAAAAGCGCATTGCTAAAAAGCGGCAACTTCCTGAAAATATAATAAATGTTTTGGCCGCAGCCCAATCGCTTAATTATTTACGCCAACCCATCTCGCGTCGCGCAACCGAAACATCCAAAGCTCGCGCGATCGAAACAACCACACACACACACTGAAGAAAATCGGAAAAAAGTTGCGCCGGATAAACACCGACTCGCACTTTTGCGCCAATAAATTTGCAATTTTATTGTCCCGAGCGCACTCGCTGGACTCAAATAACACGCACAGGTTTATTAGTGCAAATACGAACGACTTGTTAATGCATTTGCACATAGATAATATACATATATAAATAAATTCAAATGCTGGAAAATCGCATCTTGTGCGCGCCTTTGAAATTGCCAATTATATTATACCAGAAAGTTTCAACCGATTGTCGGCCAATTTATTTCCCGAACGCGAACGAATGCACCGCAGTGGAAATGTATCTGTACAGGATGATGCAGTTGCCGTAATTCGTTTACCGTCAAATTAAACGTGGCGCTCGCCTTTAAAGCGCAATTATTAATTGGCTTAATTAAATGCGAACGGTGTTTATTTGTCAACTTGAGAAATTGTTTATAGGAGAGATAGATTGAGATAGAGAGAGAGAGAGGCGCAAATATAATGTACGAATTTCGCAGTTTATTGTTCGAGGCTCGAGGCACGCAATGGCAATTTAAATGACCAGAACAAATGTCCGTAATACGTGAAGGAAACAATGGCACATTTGTCGCTGTCATAATAATAAAGCCCGTGTTTAGCTGTTTAGCAAATACGTTCGATGTTAGAAATTTAAATAAATAAATTGGCAATCGGGAATTTTAGCACTAAAGCATTCAGTTCCAAGTATTTTTTCGTAATTTATTTTTATTTTCGAACGATTTTGTTGATTTGTTGATAAATATTTTAAAAAGTTTAAAGAAGAATCTTAAAAAAAAAATATTGCAATTTTGGGAATGATCATTGATATAATAATATTCCAAGTTTAATGTTAAAATTTTAAATAAATAAATTGACAATCGGTCATTTTAACACTAAAGCATTCTTGTTCAAATATTTATTTTTATTTTAAACGTGATTTTTTGATTTGTTGTTAAATATTTTAAAAAGTTTTAAAGCAGCATTTAAAAAATATCGCAACTTTGGAAATGATCGGTGATATATTAATCTTCGCTGAAATTTACCTCTAAAACATCAGCAATATTATTTATTGCACGTATTTACCATACAACCAATTATTAGTTTTAAATGAGAAGCAATATGGTTTTTATAGCATTATTGCATAACAATAAGAAAGTTTAACATATGAATTTTGTTGTTGGTATGTTAATCGAATACAATAAATTAATAAATATTGCTTAATATTTGCATATTTTTAAAAAATCCTACATTAGCTTTTTATTCGATTGCTTTTCTCTAATGAATGCTATTAATTTTATTTATTTAAAACTTAATGAGCAGTTACTTTCATCAATTTGCTTATTAATATCAAAATTAAATTTACATTTAAATTCTGATAAAATTTTAACACAAAAGAAGTACAGCCGGAATTAAAACAGTCTGAGCAAATAAGCACTTTGAACCTTTCAGCTTTCAGCCAGCTTAAACACAGCAAAAACTTTTTTCATTAAATGCCCAGCAAAACAAATACCTCTCTGAAAAAATACCGAAAATTACAAGCAAACTAAACTCTTATATTTATTATATTTTTTTATTCTTTTTTCATCGCGAAAAATTGATCCATTACAGCGCCAAGCAAAAAAAAAACGAAAATCTATCAAATAAATGCTTCTGCATATGTATACTACCTACTTAATAATATAAAAAGCATCTCGTAAATATCAATTTTTATAAAAAGCACTCTATTTTATAACACAGCCCAAAAAAAAACCTCAAAAATATTAGAAACAAAAAAATGTATGTATTTGTAACTTCAGAAAAAAAAAATCAACAGATTGAAGATTTGTTTTTTCTGATGATTTCTGTAAAGTAATCAGATAAAGAGGAAATCCGACACCATCAGGGTATTACATTTCCATTATAATGCAAGTACAAGCAGGAGAGTCTCTGCACCACTTAAGCTGCTACTTGTACTTGTTAAATGCTTACACGAGCTGCTGAGTGAAAAATCGACAGCGGGTCCAGCCACATTTCGTTGTCTTTCGGAGTAAATGAGCCGTTTACCGGAGATAAATTATCTTCTAATCTAATGCGTATTGCCGGAATTAGTTTCTTTTTTCCTTTATTTGTTTTCGTTTTACTTTTTCTCCTGATAGTTATTTTTTTAACAGGAGAGCGTGTTCACTTTCAAGACTACACACATTGAAAATCGTTCTTGCGTAACTTGCTCGTACTTATTTTCTTAGCGATTGTGAGCACGATTTTACTCGCTTTGAAATTTTGAGTTTTGACGGTGATTAATGGATTGATTTGCATCGTTAATGCGCGATAAATGAAGAAGTTTATTGTGAGATACGTATTGGTGCTTTGGGTCTTTGTTTGTTATTAGGTAATTAGGGACTTAATTGCCTGTAATGAATCAGTAAATTTGACACTAAATTAGTTTCTTGTTTTAAGCATAACTTTTTTATAGGGTGTATCAGATAAATAGCCTCGGAGTTGCTATTCCTAAATGGTTTTAGAAAAATTATACAAAATTTATTTTTATGATCGACTAAAAATTAGAAAATTAAAATATTTTCAATTATACAGGATGATTCATTAATTAGAAATTATATTTGCCATTGTTATTTTAATTATGAAAACTATATTTTTATGAATTAATTCATATGCTACAAAAATATATTACTTTTTTTAATTTATTAAATATTAAAAGCCAAAAAAATATTCTATAAAATGAATAACTTATTCTGTGTTTAAATAATCACTGCGGTTAAAATTTGTAATTAAACTTAATGCATTGAGATTTAATATATGAAAGATTATTTAAGAAGATGCAGAAGGATTAAAAAATTAATAATTTAAAATGATCCCAAAAAAATAATTGCTTCAAACTAACCAAACTTTTATTTCTTTTTAATGGAACACCATAAAGCACAATCAATCAATATGTTTTCAAATTTAGAAATTAAACTCCCTGTGTTTAAAAAAACATAAAATCTAAAATATGCATTATTAAAAAATTGTCAAAAAAATGTACTAATTAAATATTACACACAAATTAACCTACTCAATTACATACGACTATTTAATTTAGACTTTGGATGAATGAGAAACAAAGTAATTTTACTTTTTCAAAACAGATAGACATAAAATGGAACATTAACCAATAGAAATTAGGAAATATAAATCTAAAACAAACATAATGTGTTTACCTTAAACAATTTCGTTACCATTAATTAACCGCATCGAGAGCCCGAAAGAAAAACAGTTAATTAATTCGATCATTGGGTAACAAGAATGGTATAATTTTTAAACAGAGATCGTTACATTTGTAAACTATTCGTAACATATACTTTGTGCTTTTGTATCCCGGAGCGAATTAGTTTATTACGACCATTTCACAAATGATCATTAAACATAAGCAACCTTACATTTAAATAATAACAGAGACTAGTTTCCTAGTTTAATTGTTTTCAACTAAAAAAAAATAATCATTAACGCTTATTTTTGATGTAGCAATTTGTATTTTAAACTTGAAAATATGTGTAATTAACTAAAAAAAATATATGTTTGCGTAGTTTTGGAAACGTTGTACGAAATCGACCTGGACATTTATACGCCATTTAGTAATGCGCTTGACATTTACGTCCATCTTTAATTGCCCGTCGAATTTTCAGGTAGTACTCTCAGTTGTTTTTGCAATTTAAAAACAAACACTTTTATTACTTTATTATCAGTTTTTTTTTATATATGTAAAATGAAATGTATTCTGTGAAATGGATCTTTGAATTTTCCATCTGTGACGCAAAAAATGATGTTATTCGGGATAAATGTTGGATAAATGGTTCACGTAATGGTTTTAGTAGTACTTTATTAGACTCTTATCAAGTATTCATTGCTTTTATTTGGAGTCTGTTTTTCTGTGAGATGCGCTTCGCTCGATAAAGTAATGTGTCTTACAAGGACAAACACACAGACAAACACTTTGGGGCAAACTTACACTATATGCCAAAGGATCTATTTGAAGAAAAACCACATAAAACATGGCGTGGAATGTGAAGCGATGTTCGACTCGACGAATATAAAGATAAAATGTTCTTTGCATGAATAATAATAAAATTGGTGAATATGGATGGATTCTCGACGACCATCGGCTCGGCTCTTTTACTTCTTCTTCTTCGCCTTCCTTCTGCTTTGAAATTTTTCTATTTACTTTATTTCCGATATATTGCCTGTGTATGTATTTGTCACCAAATTTACATCGTTCATTGGAAACTTCCAAAGTACCTTTCGATCAAAAATATCTCGAGAAAGTGGTGTTTCCATTTTTGTATTTCAGTATATTAAATTAGCTATTAAAAAAAAGAAAAGTAGTAAAAACATTTCCTTGGGAAATTCTGCAATATCATTGCGCAATATAAATCCAAGTATTTTGCAATAATGTTTTAATTTCTACCACTTAACATTTATCAATTTTTAATTTATGAAAATAATGTGACAGCTTACATGTTAGTAACTGAGTAACGTTTAATTTGTAGCTATTAAATAATAGATTTTAACGTTATCTTTTATATGAATAATGAAAGTAAATACATAAAATCTTGTAGAAAATGATAAATGTTGGCAGAAAAATGATTTAAAGAAAACATGATTTTGTTTTGAAATTATTTCATGTCCAGCGATTTTATTGGCAGCAGTGAAAAATAAGTAAAAAACCGAAGGAAGGATATAGTATTCACAAAGTCACGTTAAATTCAAGTCGTGACATCGCAACAGTAAAAAGTCGCCGAAAACTTTTTTCTTTTATACTGCCATTGGATTATTTATTGGATTTTTAGGAAAATATTTTTATGTATTTTCTATCGATTTTGCATTCACAATGCCATCGAAATTTGCATAATTTATTATTGATTTCTATTATTCTAAGTATTTCTAAAAAACTTTTTAAGATAACTACAATTTACTTTCTGGAATTTTTAATCATTTACTATAAAAATAAAAACTTTTTATAGAAAATTTCAAAAAATCTTACCTATTTGAATAATTTATCAAAATTATATAAAAAAAATTTATTTAAAATAATAATTTTGTTATTTTATAATAACATATCAAACAATTTTTCTTCATATACTAGTAAAATTTTTTTTTTCTGAACAAGCATTTAATTTAAAAAAATGCACTGCAAGGAAACAGTAAAAAGGCGAAAATCACGACAAGCGCAAAATGCACAACAAGAGCACAGGTGTCAAATTAAGTGTATGAAATTGCAGCTACAGTTGCGCAACTTTGTCCCAAAGGTGCAAACGGAATTTACATAATGCACACAACGGAAGACTTCATAAACCTCGGTGCTAATCACACATCCAGTCAAATTTTGCACCAACAAACAAGAGCAATAACCGACTGCCGCGTAAAGTCAGCATTCGATTTCGATCCATTTCATATAAATGTAAAATTCATGTGTCCAATTGCAAGCCGCCGTCTAAATACGAAATTATTTACATCGGTTTTGCGACAGGTAAAGCGGAATCGACAGCAGCAGTCGTAAAAAGCTGCTGTTCCCTGTCGCAAAAGCTGCATTATTGAATATCAGCCTTACGTAAAAAAAAGAGCTTTAACTCCCACTGTAGCACTATAGGAATATTAAAATTCATTAGTCTTTTTTTTATTATTATAGAGACCTAGATAAAGGGCATACAAAATACTTAATTTTATTATTTTGAAATTGAATTCAATAAATAAATGAAAGAATCTAATTGAAAATTATCGTCTTGTTTGTTGCATTTAGCACATCTTCCAATTATGTGAACACTGTATACTCGTATGCATATGAGATAAGAGCCTTGGTGTGTTCAAATATTGGCTTCCAATTAGGATGCATGCTCTAATAAAGAGGCAAATTACTCACCGAAATAAACGCGATCGTACTGAGCAACAGTGGCCAATGCATTCTTGACCAAGAAGGACTCTTTCGTCTTACAAGAACAGTTTGGCCGATTTGATGCGCTCGCCACTTGGTCCGGTTAATTACGTGCGTTTCTGATTCAATTAATTAATTAGTGATGATTGATGATCGCTTGTTTTCGGTTCGAGTTGTAATGCTGTGTTGGTGTTGGTAGAGTTGTGGGCGCGCGTCTTGATGTTCGCGGGCCTAGATCGCGACTGCTCCGATTGCCGCCACACGACTACTAAAAGTCCACACGCAACGAAAACGATTCACTCCCTAACGCCGAACCAGAGAATTGTAACACACGTAACAACAACAAACAAAGTTTAAATAATTACTATTTATTCGTTAATTCTCCAAGTCAATATTACCTTTTTAAAGGTTTTGATTTATATTTTTTTGGTTGATTTTCTAAATGAAACTTTTTTTGAACTTAAAAAGTAATAAAAACTTCATCAAATATTTCTTTTTTTGAGAATTTAAGTAATTTTATAAATATATATATTTTTTAAATTGAAAACTAAATTTATTTTAAATTTGTTCCAATTTTAAAAGTATAAAATATAAAGAAATTTATATTTGTATTTGTTGAAAAATAAAAAATAAAAGGTTTAAACGATTTTAGTCAATTTAAATATTTTTCTTCACAGGAAATCTTAAAAAAATTATAAAATGGGATTAAGTAAATTGCAGTTTAAAAGCTTTTAATAAATTTGATTTAATAAAATATTTTATAAATATTTATGTACTTTGGCTTAAAGCAGTGCTCATTTTTTACAATTTCACATAAATTTGGCTTTTCCTGACTCATTTATAATTATGTTTTATGCGTTTTTTCGCAGCAACCTAATTTACGATTAATAAAACTTTTTGGCACCAATAAAAATTCTTGGCAATTTTTTTAAAGGATTAGATTTTTTTAATAGAAGTAAAATTCCAATTGATAAAATCAGTTTAATTTACATTTATACTATTTTATTTTTGTTTTTAAACTATATTTAACATTAATTAATTGTTAATTCATTGGAAGAAATAAAAATTAATATTTAGTTATTAATACTTTTGGGAACTAATAAAAATATTAGCCAAATGTTTAAATATAATATATTATAAAAAGAGAAATCTGTTGGATTTAAATATAATCATATATTTCAATAATAAAGTTGAAAATTATTAAATTGGGAAAGCAGAGTACTGCTCCATTACGAAATAAAATTTAATATTTAATTAATTGTTAAAAATACAATTTGAATGAAATGTTATATCCTTTTAAATTGGTCGCTAAAAAGTAACTGAAAAATTTTATAATATTCAGTGTAACTAATTTTGAAATAAATATTAATTTGAGTTGCTTTATAACAAAACATAAAAAATATTGATTTTTGGTAGCTATCAATAATTAGTTGGCATTTTTTTAATGATGATCATTATAAATTTTTAATAGAAGTAAAATTTAACTTGACAAAATCAGTTTAATATACTTTTTTTTCTCATATTAATTTTTAATTATTTGAATAATATTTACCATTTAATTGTTTGTTAAATTTTCATTTAGAGTAAAATAAAATAACCAAAGGCAGAAAGACCACTAAGGTCGATAGCCCTTTGGAAAAAGACTTTGCCAATAAATATGTTTTCTTCTTCTTCTTCTAAAAAACCAATTATATTTTAAATTAACAAAGTTAAAATAACTAATAAAATTAAAATTATAAATAGGTTCAAAGCAATAATTCTTTTAAATAAAAATTGTAAAAAAAAAGTTGCAACCGAAATAGTAAAATATAACGAATTGCAAAAAATCATTCAAGCGGCGAAATTAGTTACATAAACCTTATAATGCACGTTTCGTGCAACCCCCGAGGAACTACTCTTTGAAATATATGTCTTATTATTAATGTGCCATATTGGAAAGATGCCATAGCAAATACATTACAAATAAATAAAGCGTCGTTCCATTTTTATTGAAAATTTCTACAAACATTTTTAATATGAGCATCAAAATAACACAAAGAAATGCGAAAGAGAAAGGCCAATAACTGACTTTTATAAGAAAGTTCTTTCTTATGGGCATCCACATGAAATGTTACAGTTTTCCTCCAACAGAATAATTGCACAAGTATATCACTATAGTAGCATTTACTCTAATGCGATGCACAATGATTCGTAAGAAAAGCAATAAGTTTACTTGATTTTTATTGCTTGTTTTCTATTTAGTTCGCCTATAAATAAAATAAAAAAGCGTTTAAGATGCGTAGGATTTTTTGCGTTTGGGTGTGGGTGCAGTGGCTTAATAACAAAATTGTTCACGTTTCACGCTCGCATAGGCAATAAATATAAAGGACCTTGAAGGAGAAGTTATTATAATAGATCATATAATAATAAAAAGGACATCTCTTCAATTAGGTTATATAGCATTATTTTAGCGCCACGTACGCTATCAGAATAGACAACAAACTACAGACATTTTTTTTTAAGACAACAGTCTTCAAAACTTCAAAAAGTATAGTAATTCATAGTTTTCTTGTGATTTTTTTTTCTAATATATAATTTTTTATTAAATAGAAGCAAAAAACTAATAAAGAAAAAAAAAATGTTTTACTGCAAAAGTAAAAAAAGTTTATAATTAATTTGTCATTAGCAGATAAAGCTTTTTCAATTAGCGAAGCAATTTAAGCGCAACAAAGTTATTGATAAGCAATTCCAAGTAATTGTTAATTGCAGCGTGCTCATTATGAATAATTACATGGGGAAATGTGAATTTGATAGCATTAATCATAAAGTATGGACAAACCGAGAGAAAAAAAAAGAATAAAAGAAATAAAATCCATTTATAAATGAATATTCTAATTTGGTATGCTGTTTTGATTAATGTTGTTGCATTAAACAGAGAGTGTGCATTTTTTCACGTTGCACTTGCACTTTTTTTGCTTTTGCTCGTGCATATATTGCAAATCCCATATGTATAGGATGCGCCACTCACTTCATCAGCATCATTATGCAAAAACGACGCGCCTGTCTCTCTCTCTGTGTGTGCGTGTGTGCGCTTTTCAAGTGCAAATAATTGATTTGGAGCCACATTCCATTATCCTATTTACAAATTTATTTATACTGTTTACGAAATAAATTCCTAATTTGATTTGTGTATTTCAACAACGTAAGAATTTTTATTAGAAAATCTGTAATCTAGGGTCACTCTTTTAATTATTTATTTTAATGATTAAGAAAAAATATTTTTTTAATTTTTAGAAGAAGACTGATCAATACAAAAACAAGATATTTGTAGTTAAGGTATATTTTTGGAAAACGCAAATATGTTTTTTTTTTGTACTCGTAATACTCGTAGATTGGAATTTAGGATTTTCTGGCAGTTAAACAATTAAAGCCAAAATCAAAATCCCATTAAGCAGTATCCATTTCTGGCAGTATAACTTTCGGTTATACCGGAAATAGATGTCAATTATTATTTTTTTGTTTTTAAGTAAAACATCAAAAGTTTTAGGGAAGTTAATGATTAAGAAACAAAATTAAATTAACACTTTTTACCATTTCTTTTCAGGTTAGTTAAAAAAAATAAAACAATAAATAAAAATTTCGTTTAATGAAGAAAAACGTTAACTTTCGGAATCTTTTTAAATTAATTTTAAAGAAATTAATAATAGTATTTTTTAATTAAAATTAATAAAAACAAATAGGGAGGAAATATTGTTTTTTTTTTATTGGCACAAAGAAAGTTATGTCAGATTTATATCAGATAATTAAATTTAAACAATTTAAAATAGACTATAAGAAGCCAATACATTTGTTACAGCATGCCCATTGATTAAATTATTTTTTGTAAATTTTATTAACTAGATAACTAGAAGAATGCCCTTAACTTGTATTAAATAAAAATAAACCAGTAAATTTGGTACATTTACAAAGAAAGTGTTTAATACAAAATTAATAAATTCGGCAAGATCCTGTATACAGGTTGGCCATTTTCTCTACCTATATGTATAAGGAAAACTTCTAGTTTCAAAGAAATCGAAAATGTCTCCTAGTTCCCGAATTATCCTGGATAATCTGAAAATAGTTTTATTTCAAGAAAACTATTTGACGTAGAAGAAAAGTAATAATTATTCCTAATGGATAATATAAAATACAATCTACATAACTTCCTTAGCTTGCTTGACTTTCCACATAAAAAATAATCCAGTTATTTTTTATTGAAAACAATAGTTGGTTATGGGCTTATTAAATAGCTTAATTTTGCAGACATCAACGACATAACATGTTGAATATTGATCTTTGAAAATTTATGAAATTTAGGGATTACTTTTCAAAACTTAAGTTTTTTTTTCTCAAAACTGAAGCAAACTATGGAAATGTATTTAAAAATATTTCTTAGGAACAATTAAATAATTTTTTCTCTGTCGCATTGCTTTCTTGGAATAAATTAGAAAAAAAATGACGAATTTCACTTTTTTAGGATAATTCGGGAACCGGGAATTACGTCCGCTTTTTGAATATAAAACTTTATAAGTTGGGCGCCATAATGGCCACCCAATATAATGAATTCAAAGAGAGTTTATTAATTAACTAGAATATAAATAAATAGACATTCAACGATAATAATGTCTTTATTTTATAGGATAAAAAAAACTAAAAAAACTCGTTCACAGAGTAGACTTTAAAACAAATCCTCTTACAAAGAAAAAAAGTAACAACTTTGACATTTGCAATTATCCTATACTATACTATACTTCGCTTCTTAAAGGCTCGACTTTATAGAATAAATTGCGTAAATAACGTGTGCATTTAAATATTTTTCAATAAACAATAATCGATTGAAATCGTCTCAGAACGAGGCCAATAAAATGGCAACTAATTATAATAATTTGCCAACCATATTTATAAATAAAATCCGCCTCCATTGACTACACAACAAATACTATAATTTACTAATAAAATTACAAATAAATTATTAATTTTATTATAAAATGTACTCTCATAATAATGCTATCGGATTTGCTTTTTTCTTAATTTTGCGAAAAACAAGCTTCTTAATCTTATTAAAAAAGTATATTTAAAAGTGATCACACATATTGGCATAAGAAATCGGATTAACGAGTCGGATTAGTTACAATAAGAGCACTAATTGTTATAAGTGTCATCGGAGCAAGAATATGGTACTCATACATGCGTAGAAGAAGAGGAAGAAGAAGAAGAACAAGAAAAGTTCAGAAATACAGAAATCGCGTGTCAAGTTACTATCAATGTCCTCTATTCATACTGCTCATCATGTATGTAATATGTGTCGTTTTCTTCAACTTTTCTTACATTTCACATTATGCATTTATACAGCTGCACTTCTAACACTTTTTAAGCTCTTTAAACTCGTGTTAAATACTGCATCTGTCCATCTACTGCTCTGTCCATTTATACGTGTGATGTGAATAATTTCGCTTCTATTTCTTCTTTGCTTTATAGACAGATAAAGTTACCAGTGTAACCAGTGCTTAGTTGCTCGCTCATTAATGCCTTAATTGAGAGCTTTCAGTAATTACATTTCCTTGATAGCTAGATTTTATTATTATTAAATTATGGAACAAATTATACAGAGTGTCCCATTTTGAGTTGCATTCTATTGCTACTATTGATAAGAAAGGTGATAGCGATTCGGTTAAATGGGCCGAGTTTTGCAGGAATACATGCATAATATGGTCCCGTTCAAAAAACAGGATATGTTTTCTGGTTCCCTATTTATCCCTATATTCTAAAAGTAATAAATAATTATTTATATTAATCACACAAATTTTGCTATTATTTTTGAACCGATTTTTACCAAATTTATAATTGTTATATGAGACAACATTTCCAATTGAACTGGATAGATGTCATTTTTGCTTCACTTCCGGTTTCATCGGAAATGGCCCTAACTTTTTATTTTTAAATGGCAACTAGTCATTTTTTTTAACTTTTTTGCATTTTACTTCTGATTTGACTTCTGGTTTAATGACAAATTTATTAAGGGTAAAAATCTGGAACAAAACTTTTAAAAATGCAAAGCTCCATTAAAAAATCAAAAGTTGGGGGCCATTTCCGGTGAAACCGGAAGTGATGAAAAAATAAAACCATTTTGACCAAATTCTTTTATTAATAACTCACAAAATATTAAACATACAGCAGGTTTGAAACTTTTTATATTTAAAAAACAAAAGTTAGTAATTTCTGGTGAAATCGGAAAAATAAGTTTCTTCTCTCAAAATTCAAGTAATCAGCATAAATTATAATAAATTGAAGGGATTCTAATTAAAAATGTCTATTGGGAATAATAATTACTTATTTCCTGTGTTAAAGATGTTTTCTTGAAATAAACTATCAACTCAAAAATGCACAATTTTCAGTTTTTTCGAGATAATCAGGGAACCAGAAGACATAATTATTTTTTTATATATTCGGTAGTGTTGAGCAAGAATTTCAGCAAAACTTTGCCACCTTAATCGACTCCTTATCAGCATTATTAACAAAGATTAACATGCAATACAACGCAAAATTGGTCACTCTATATTTCTATACCATAAATTGGGACAAACTAAAAACAAAAATGGATACCATATTTTGGAACAAGGGGAGTAATATTCTATGACTTAAATTAAATTTCAGATTTATGATTATGTTTTTATAAACCTATTAAGTCGCTTGCCATTAATTTTTTTTTTATTAAAATAAAGAAAATTGTATAAAATTACAATTATAAAAGCAATTTTAATTGCGAAAAAATACATTCGCGGTGTCTTATTATCTATTAGACTGGCGGTTTCTAATAAATTCCAGCGTTTTATTGTGTGTACCTGCAATCGTAAGGAGCAATTTAAATGTCGCCAAAGGTTCAATAGAAGTAATCAGAAATATGTAATTATCATTATATCGCATATACTATCGAATTGCAATCTTGTTCATTTAAATAAAATCAATTAGTTCCATTTCAATTACATTCCTAGAATAAACTTATAAACTATCGCAACATTCTTAATACTTATCGCGTTTTAATGGAAATCGTTTACTGCACAATTTGATTAATTATTTGTTTTACTACCGTTACTACTAGAAACTGTTTTCGTAAATGTTAAAAAATAATAATGAAAATTTAATGTAAAAGTTAGTATTTTTGTTAAAATTGAAATAAACAAAAATCAAAGTAAAAAGTAAAAAAAAGTCATGTAAACATTTTGAAACCTCTCCTCTCCAGGATGTACAACGTTTATGAAAATGAATATTGATCGCTTAAAATTTATCACATGAATTTTATAAATAGAAATAGCATCGCTTACATTATCCAGAACCACTAAAGGATTCAATGTCAAATACTTGACACTCTGGCAAAAGGCCAGCAGAAGAAGGAAAAACTGCATTTATTTTTCGAAAGCAGTTTATGTAGTTTATTTTAAATTTACACTTTTTACACGTTTTTCGCATGGAAATCCGTTGAAAATCCGATTTAAATGAAACCACTTAACTCATAAAACGCATAATAATTTAGTGCCAAAACACTAAAAGCTGCCACTGGAAATGGCAAATTTAAATAAATAATAATAATCGGAATTGGCACCTTGGCGCATTAAATTTACAGTCGTGAGTCTGTCTCATTAAGAGGACGACAAAAAAAGCCGATTACGTTTAATGGATCTATTATGAGGGGACATAAAATAGAGGCCCAATAAATATGCAAAATTTATAGCAATTAATCGGTGAGCAGTTACTTTAAATGTGCATGTCGTTAATGAAAATGCTACTTGCATAAATTTCCATTTCTCACAAGAAGCACAAACTTATTAAAAGTTTTATGACTTTCCATTGAAAATTATAAAGTTTTTAGCAACGTTTATTATTTAATTATAAAATTTTTCAAGGAAATTAAGCAGCATTATTATGGGAAAATTTACTTAAAAATATTAAATTGAAGAAACAAATTTTAAAATTTATGCGTCGTAGTAATTTAATTATTTAATAATATGGAAATTACGCAATTGTATGGCGCCCCGAGTTATAATTTTGTATGCTTTTTATTCCTATTTTTCTATAATAAATGTTGTGTGTTGTCGATATATTATCATTTAGATTGGTTTTTAATGGTTTTGCTTGTGCAAATAAATGCTTTAGATTTGCATATTAAAAATATGTTTTGTGTAAATAAAATATTTAATTGTCCTTTTAATTGTTTAATTAAAAATAGCAATGTTGTTCATTTATGGCGCAAAAATATAATAAAATCATATCATATAAATAAATAAAGAGAATTGTTTAATTTAACATAAATAAAAGATAAAAATCGGAATGCAAACTAATTCGCAATTAGCAAAAACGTAAAATAGGAATTGTGTATTAAAAGAAAAAAGACAAAATGCCTTTAAAAGTGAAACAGTGCGGCAATTTTAATGCTTACATCGTTTGCATTTTATACATTTCGCACGAAGAAGAAGCTGAATGCAAACAGCAAGAGCGTTAATGCGATAAGGCCGTTACAGAATTTCAGATCTGCATCATTAACATCTGATGGCGAATGCGATTAAATTCATACCTGCAAAATACATTTAACACTTCGTTGCTAGAGGTGTGTTCACTCATTCAGTTATTTTAGTGGAAAATTGCTTCTTCTTCTTTTTCATAAAAACGTTTAATAATGTAACAAACAATGATTTGATTTTTAAGAGTAAACTCAACACGGTTTTTTTTTAGTTTACGATCGGTGCTGCAGGAAGTAGACATCAACTTTGGTTCAAAAAAATTAATTCCCATTAGCTAAAGTAACGAAATATCTCAAAAAGCACTATGAGAAAAACAACTAATTAAAAGTTTTCTGGTAGGGCTTTTACCAAATTGAGGCAATAATAAAAAATAAGAGGATTCCATTTGAAAAAATTTCATTTAAAAATGTTATTATTTGAGTTTCTTTCTTCGAACACCCAACACCCAAATTTCCATAATAAATTAATGATGTAATAAATTAACACTCAACTTGGTAAAAATCATCATAAAAATCATTAAAAAAAATAGCCGAGAGTGGAGTTTATCATAAAAAGTTGACAAAATTTAAAAACTTATGTTACCAAATCGTTTTTTTTTTTTAACATAAGAGTTGAAAATTAATAAGAAAATTAAATTCTTTCAATTAAAATATCAAAGTTGGGTTGATACCTATTACCTGTTTTGCGAAAACTGACAAAATGATGAAATTTTTTACGTAAATAGGGATTTTAAAATAGCTATAAAAGCAAAACAAAATATTGTTCAATGTAGATTATATCTTTAAATAAAAAATATTTCCTTTGTTCCGAATTATGGATACATTTCCTTAAAAATTTTTGATTAGCGAAGATAAATAAACTTAAAAAAACTACAGTGTTGGCATTTAAAAATCAAAAGTTAGGGCCATTTCCGGTGAAACCGCAACAAAAATGACATCTATCCAGACCAATTTGAAATGTTGTCTTATACCTATATGTATACCAAATTTGGTAAAAATCGTGTGTTATGAAGAGTTAAAAAAGAGCAAAAAACATAAAATCAACATCACGCTCGTTATGAAAAAAATATAGAGTAGGAAACAAAATAAAAACAGCAATGAAGTAAACCAAAATTTGAGACAGAAAATAGTAATTTTTATCTTCAAAAAAACCTTGTAGTTTTAAATAGGTCTTTAACATTATCGGCAGTTTCAATTAAAATCGACTCTAATTAAAATTGATAACAAGTGGCAAACAATAACTCATAGGAAACATAATTTATGTTCGAAATTTGCGCCGTAGAGTCGCTTTATTAATTGGAAACGGTTCGATTGCCGTGTCTTGAATTACAAGAAGTGCAAGAAGAACGAACGTTACTACGCCATTGCTTATCCGAATGCGAATCCTTCGTTTTCTATACTATACGTATACATAATAAAATAACAATGCGCTTGAGTTTATCGCAATCTTTGCATCTTCGATGCTCGCATTACTTCTTCTTCTTCTTCTTCAATTGCAAAGGTGTGGAAATTGAAATGGAAGCAGTTGGTAATCTGAATATAAGCTATTGTTATTGTTCCCATTATTGTTAGTGCATAGTGCATGTATAATGGCAACTTCTTGTTGTTGATAAGAAGAAAAAAGGACACGCGAGAATGGAAGCTGCAGGGCAGCATTATTCTCACACCGCCGCATCAATTCGCAATTGAAATTTATTATTACCAAACTCATTGAATGCGTATGTAACATTTATAATCCAATTATAAGAATCGTTTTTTTTTTCTTTCTGGTGAAAGTAGTTGTAAGTGGAAAGGAATTTTTTTCAATGAAGACTTATCAGGACTTACCTTGCAGTATCCGTGTATGCAAATCCCTTTGGTGCCGATTGGAGCGAATTTCCCCGTTGATGTTGTCGGTTTTTTGCACGTCGTTCCATCTATTACTGTTTTGTTAAGTGTTGCGTAAAATCCACCCCCAACTGCTAGACAATTTAAAGCGCATTCGTCGATTCCTATTAAAATGAAGAAGAAAACATTTTTAATGTTATAATGATTTTAAATTTATTATAATGGTATTAAATTTTTTTAAGGGATGAATTTTTGAAAATTTAATAATTTAAAAAAAATTAATTTAGTATGTTAACAGCTTTAAAATTTTAATAATTTAAAAATTACTGATGGTGAAACTTAACGTAGGCAACTTTTTATGTTGATTTTTCAAAAGAGGGTCATCAATACTTCTATTGAAAATTTAAATAAAAATTAAATTAAGAAAAAAACAATTTTCATTAAATTTTACCTTCTAAATACGGTTCCCAAAAATAAAAACGTCCTTTAAATAATTTGGTATTAAATTGGGCGCATTGTTCCGCACGAAAATCCTGCCCATTACGGCATTCCTGAAAAACAAGATCAATCGTTAAATGATTTAAACATTTTTCATATTAAATCAATGGATTCAGAAAAAATCCATAAACAAAAAAAAAGCACATTTAGCATAATTTATAAACTTTTCAATGAAACACATCTTCAGATTACAGTAGATTACAGCATTCTACAACATTAAATTGATTTACAAACTAGTCAATAACCGTAACGCTTCTTTCAGTATCCGAAGATGCCTGAAACTATAGTAACAATGCAAAGCTGCTGATCATATCAAAAACAAGATGACATCGAGATAGAGTCGCCTAAAAGAGGCCATTAATTATAATGGCGCTTTTGGCTCTCTGTGGCTTCTCGCCACCCATTAAGATTTCCATCAATTAATTTGGTCGACTTCAGTTGACAGACAAGCGAACAATAAATAATCGACTTTTTAAGAGTCGACCTCAGAAGAAAGAGAAACGCGCAACGGCAATGAAGAAGCCACAAATCAAGCAATTAATTAATTACGTCTTTTATCTTGATGGTAATAATTACTGTAATGCGATAACAATCAAAATTGGTTGGAAGAGACTAACAAGTAGATAATAAGTACACATACGAGAAGAAGGAAGAGCAAATAGATAAAAGTGGATAGGACGCCATAGGTCTTCAATAGGTAAATCATGCGCGATGGAAAGATATTGGGTGAGATTATATGGTTTTGAATTAGAATTTATTTCAACGTGTAGCGCGCGACTGTAAAGAGAACAGTTTCCTGTTGCGATTGAATAATAAATAATATAAAATTATGCAAATTTACCTGTGTGTTGCACAGCCGTATTCTTTTGTAGAGCCCGATGCACTTGTTGGTAACTTCGTCCATTCTTCGTCGCCGTTTATGTTTCTTGTATAATCTGCAACAATATGTTAAATTTCCTTTTCAACAGTTATTTTTACCTTTTTTTTAATTTAATTTGCTTCAAAAGCCCTTATAAAAATAATTCTTTTAAAATTTATATTTTATAAATATTCAATTCTATTAAAATAATGAATAACTTTTAATAATTTACCCACATAAAAAAGCAAACAAAATCACAAAAATTTATATGTTAATTGCAAAATTCCGCAATAAAAAAAAGTATGAAAACGCTAAGCTTGAATATCATTAAACTTTCAATTTTACCGTATTTACGACTGAATGCTGTTTAAATAAGCATGATATTTAAAAGAAGAAAAGTGATGGTCCATCAGAAGTCGGCGATAAACATAAATTACGCATTTTCTAAATGGGTCATTTGTAATTATTTAAAGTAGTTTAAAATTGACCTTAATTTTCCGCTATATTTCAAATACATTTTATTCATATTTATACGAGTATAATCGTACTTATAATAAATGTTTTTCTAGAAAAGTCATTTAATTTTATTTTTGCCTCGAGCTTTTACGATATACATATCTAAATTTAAAAGCTTGCGTGTGAAGCAATTAACAAAACGGTTAGCAAATGTCTGAAAATTGTTATTTAATGTAATTTTAATTAAAGTACTACTGTGCGTGTGTGTTTTTCATCGGTTATATAATTTATTGTAATTTGTAATTATTTGTTGGATTATGATTTATGGCGCCAATTAAAATTGCGCAATTATTTGTTCTATACGTACAGGAAAATAAATCAATATTGTAAGTGGAAAAAAAATTAAAACTTCTTTTTTAGGTACGTTAAACAAAAAAAAATTTTTTAGCAGAATATTTCTGCATGAAGTCATAATAATTTTCAAATTGATATTTCAAATATTTTCCATATTTGTCTACTTCTATCGGCACCGGAAGTATATTTCAATTATGATATTTTTAATGAAACTCTTCTTTTCTGTTCATAATTCAATTTCGTAATTAAATTTAGGACATTTTAGAGGAAAAAGGTTAGTTTTATTAATTACTTTTTAAAATTATTATCCACTTCCGGATATTTTAGTAAAAATTAGTGTTAAATTTCTCATTTTCAAAGCAAATTTAATGCTACCTCAGTTATGATAATTTTATAAATTATGGTAGATATTTTATTTAGTTCCAAATTATGTTATATAAATACATTTTACTTCAAAAAAACTATTGAAACTAATCAAAATTTATACATAATTTAAAATCGTCAAAAATTTAATATTTTGTTACATTACTATGATACAAATGCAAAATTTAACATAAAATTCGAATTTTGTTGCAGAATTTGTTTTAGTTTAGTAGCATCACGGCACAAATTTTTTCCTTACTTTATGCTCAAGTAAGAACTGTAAAATTTCATAGCGCTGATCAGTTTTTTGCTTTTTCAGTCTCATTGTATGACTTTTTTTTTTGCTCCCTTTTAACTATTATGACAAACTGCTGAAATTTGTTTTGAGCCTACTCGTAGATTACTGCTAAAATAATTGATACTGTATTGTTTTTAAATATGGAATTTTAAATCCCGTTAAGTTCATTTATCTTCGATGAACAAGGATTTAAAAAAAAATGCATACCATAATTTGCGACACAAGGAGTAATTCTTTTTTCATTTATGGAAAAATTCTCATTTTCTTGATTATTTCAAGAAAACTAAATCGTCAATACTTGACTTTCCTAAATGTGACTTAAGTCATATGATTTACTTTTATTCAGCCAATTCAAAAATTTAGAATAATTTTGAGATTTTTTTTATCAAGGATCCTGTATAAAGAATTAACCATATAGTAAAATAGATTAAATAACATTGGCATGTAATAATTTAATGAAGTGGCGCCTGAAACGCTCATTCAATGTTGATCTTAATATAGTAGTCACATCAACATCCTTTTCAGTTCAACTGCTATCCGTTTATCCATTCTGTATGGATGCATTTCTAACGCACACGCACACACATTGAAAATATATGTTTATAAAGTGCTCGACCGACGTTCAGCTACATTATGCATGTACTTATTCCTCCAGCAGGAGTCTTAATTATTTGTTTGCTTAAACGGTGCGCACGTTTAATAACGTTAGCTATATAGTACCATTTATACGTTCATCATAAATGCAGCAGCAGGTCTGCAGGTCTGCTGGAAACGAAATTGACACGCACTTAATATTCGAACGGTCCCATCGATTATTTTTCTGACTGCTTCGGAATACGAAAATTTCAAGGGTCTACTTTGCACGGGATCATACAAAACAAATTCATTTATTGTTTCAAAAATAAAAATAAAGTATTTTAATCAATACAGAATATTTATTTTAAGAATAATAAGCAGTTTTAATGAAGCATTTATAGACATCGTAAGCGGTATCGCAGGGCTCGCTTTTCTCCAAATTGAAGCAATCTTCGGTTTTGGTGCGCAACTTTTCCGGCACCAAAAGGGAGATTTTGCTGTGGACGATTTTGCCTTGCGCGTCCATCACCCCGAAACCGGTCAGCAAGCACTTGTAGAAGCATTTCAGTTCCTTGTTTTCCGCAAAGACGCCCTTGTCGAAGTCGTGCACTTCCTTTAAGTTGGCCCCCGTCTCCGTAATACATTTCGACTCGATTTCGCCTAATTTGCTCTTTTCGTCGCTGTTTAAGTTCTGCAATTTCGATGCAATTTAGCCGTTGTTGCAAAGACAAAAGGAGAGGTTTTGGACTTACCAGATCGTCTTCGACTTTATGGGCGCAAGCGATGGCCACAAAGGCCGCAATTAATAAGTAATAGAAGTACTTGGACATTTCGGAGGCGTTCGAGACTGTGCACTGGTTCGACTACTAATAAACGCGATTTATATTCTGGACACTGTGTGTGGAATTTATGGAACTCGCATCTATCTAAAGTCGAATGTTATCGAAAAGTTATCATACTATTTCAAAGAATTCTTTGTTGTTGTTTGAATTCAATAATTATGTAATTTTTATTATTAGTATTATGTAAAATATATGAGCCCATCCCTATATTATCGAGTCCATGGCAACCCTAACATTATTTTTTTAATGATTCAATGGATTATTTTTCTAGTCAAAATTCGGAATTCATTCTGTTCAGAATTCTTGATCGTGTCAATCGGCCTGAAAGGACTTATAATTCCAAATAGATTGGAGTATTTAATTTTAAAAGCCACTAATTCGTTTTAAAGATATAATAAAACATAAACTTTTTTACACATTACAAAAACACTTATTTCTCTCTTTTCTAAGTGCTGTCTAACAGTGCCTCGAAAACGAATCTATTGATTTTAATAATTCTACAGTCAAATGTGAAATTAAATTACCTTAAAAGGACATATCATATAACCCAGAGTACATTTAACAAAAAAAGGTTTGCCAAGAAGCCTGCAAGGGCGGGTTAAGAATAATTAACTTAAAAGAATATTTGATTGGATATAAAAATAGCTTGATTCTGTTTCTTTTTATAACTGTTTTCCTTATAGAGGTTTTCAACTTTTTCGTTGGAACATAGTGTATAATTAATAATAATTTAATTTATAAACAAAAAAGATAGATAAAAACCACTTATTTTCATCTTAGTCACATTTATAAATAAATGAAATAATATATTTACTGAAAAAAAAAAACACAAAACATTTTGTTTTAGAAAAACAAAAAACCTCTGGGAATTTTCGCAGAACAAAAGGCCAAATTTGTCGATTTTCCAAAAACAGGAAGTGACAGAGTCGCACTCCCTGATGAGCACCTCAATGAGCAGGAACAATGACGTTTTAAATCAATATTGCGACATTTGCACTCAATCATTCCCATTATGCTCATCAATCACTTTGTTAGATCTTCGTACAGTGGACTCCTTTAAAATAAGCTTCGGTACTTATTTTTCCAGTGAATACATAATACGATATTAAACACAGTGCGATATATTATCTTTAACTATTTGTTTTCAATCGTATTAATGTTTAGAGAGTGAAAAGTTTAATTGACCTATTTTGATTATTTCATTTTCGGAGCCATAAAAACAGTTTTATGGACGATTTGTTATAATTGCTTTTTAAACGTATTGGTTTCATTGGTTTAAATTGTGTTTATTGCATTTTTAATTAAAATTGCGTAATAAAGCCGGGAAATTAAATTAAATCGATCATTTTTTATTACTTTGTTTTGAGAATAAAATAATAAGGCTTCAGCTCTATGGGAAGAGAAAAAATCCAAAATTTTAAACTATAAATTAGAGATTATTTTTGGCATCCGACGCACGATTTGCAAACATAAAAACCTTCAACTTGATGTGTTCTGTTAGCAATTCTCTAATTGGCACAGATATTTCTTTCAGTTTACTTTACGTGACACTAATTACAAAATAACCAGCTTTTTTCCCTCAGTGCTTATACTTAATGCGACGCCATTTCTGAAAAAGAAAAAACTTACAAACTAATTACTGCTAAGAAAATACACTTTAACTATGTATTACATAGCATCTACACTTTTTACACTTAAATAAATCTATTTTAAACTCGATGTACATGCGTTCAGGAAAAATGACCTAATATTATTCGATTGACAGTCGTCCGAAATGCGATACGAGTCAAACCGCAAAGAAATTCGAGAATAATGTATACCGCATACACAAACATATAATATAAGCGAAGGAATACAAAAAAATGGGCTAATATTAGATCGGCTTCTTATTATTCATTAGAAGAAACACAAACTAAACACACAGTGCGATTAATAATGTAATACTCCCATGTTTATTTGAAAACTAGGCAAGTTTTAAATTTTCAAAGATTCCCATGGACACTTTTACTACTATCATGAAAGTATCAAAAACAATTAATTAAAATCCCAAACCGCGTTACTGTAGCATTTAGTAACAATTTTTTGAATAGATTCACTTCCATTTTGATGCCTTATATTTTAAAGACAACTTAACAAAAAGGAAAAAAATCAAACTTTTTTTGTTTTTATTTTTTTGATATTATTGCTTTAATTTTGTAATTAAATCTTATGAATATTCTCTTATCTTGATTGAATTATCCTAGAAGGTGGTACTTTTATGGCTTAAAAACAATCAAAATCCTCATGCAAACGGTTTGCAGAATTAAAATCAATAAATTTTTAACTTTTTGTGGCAATTTGGAAAAATATGCATTAGGTCTACATAGAATTTAAAATTTTACACCAGAAACTTAAATAATTGAAAAATAAATCAGTTATCAATTTAATTCTCTATATAAACTTTAAAATAAAGTATCACCATGAACATCATACCATTTTAAAAAGTATTTTCAAATGCCGCCACAAATGCCATAAATCTCTAAGATACAACATACTGTGTTTATTTTTGATTGTTTTAAAGTCGCAAAAGATATAAAAAGAGGGTACTACAATTTTAATTTCATCTCATAGGTACAGGTTGCATCTTTTTCATATATTTTTTTATTCTTTTTATTCTATATGAAACATCCTGTAACTTTTCTTCAACTAGCATGTAGTGAACATTGAAAATTCTTCATAAAAAGCGTGCAGCCAGTGACTCATTTGTAGTGTGAAAGAATTTGTAATTACACAAACAGTAAAATGTCAAAAATGGGGCCGGAAAATTCGACGCGCACAAAGAAACGAAGCAACTGCGCGCTATAATGGACGAACAAAGCCATATAATAATAATTATGTCCGAAAATGAGCGTATCAAAGCGTTGAATGGGACACATTTCTGCTGTACGAGCCGCACCTAATTTCTTCCATCAAATGAATTAATTTCTTTCTTCACGGCCGCATTACGGCAATTACCTATACTCTGAGTGAATGAAGATGTACCAACTGACAATTAATGGCCGCGTGAAATTTCTCATTAACATCGCGACAATAAACTTGCTATCGTGTTTTATGGTCTTTGTACTTTTTTTGACCAAAAATTCATGCAAATCATAAATTTTCTAATGGTTCTTACTGTTAAATGCTTCGAAAAAACTGCCGCAAATTGCTGATTGTTGGCAGAAAGCAACAGAAAGTATTGCTTTTTCGATTGACAGGGGTCAAGCGCAAAGGTTAATACAAAAGAGGCTTTTATTAATATTAATTGGCGTTAACAATTTTCACTTAAGATGCTTATTAAAAGTGTCGTTTATTTAGTTATCGGTTTTTGCTTTTTTTATTGCTGATTATTGCTAAATTTAGCTAACTCAAAGACTGATCAAAGAAAAGGCGACAATTATTATTGTAAGTTAATTAGAAAAATGTAATGATTAATTATCTAATCATCTTTAATTCTGAGTAAAGACAAATTAAAATTTTATGTGTTTTTTATTGCAGAAGCAAACACTTAAAGGCAATAAAAACAAAACAAATTTTCTAATAAAAGTCCAGTTTAAAAATTTTCCTTAAAAATTAATTAAAAAAAAATAGAACTTACCCATCTTTGTTTGAAGAAGAATCAGTGGCTTTAACGTCAAAAGTCTCATTGGGTTTGGTAAAAATACAGTGTCTGGTTTGAATGGTGACTCCTCCACCGCAGCTTCTCGAACAAGAAGTCCAGTTTGACCACGAAGACCAATGGCCATAAGTCTTAGGTTTACTTACAATTACTTTGTCTTTGTACATTTGATAAACCTGAAAACCGAAGCAATTATTTACTATAGCCATTCATTCGTATGTGACACCTTAAAACTTGCTTAAATTTAATAACTTCGAAGATACAAATATGGACGGATAATTTACAGGGAAATAAAATGATCCACATAAATGTCACGAACGTTTAATGAACCATCCGTTATAGATGAATAGCACAATGGCACAGGAATAGTTATGGTTTACCATTTGTTTGGCCGTATAATAATTCTAAAATAATGTACCATTGTTTGAAACATTTTAACGATAGTTTTAAAACATCTATTATTGCGTATTAATTAGTCCGTTCGGCTTTTGTTTTGTTGAAATTTACGTTAAAGGTAAAATCACAATAAATTATTTTTAAAATGAAATATGAAAGAGCGGAAGCCGCGCATGCAAAAAATCACAAGAAAAACCATAAAAGAGATGACGGGAAGCTTACAATCTGATAAAAGCAAAGTGAACAAGCATTATCTCAAATATAAATCTTAAACACGAAGTCTGCACTGTAATGAATGGAATACACTATCTAACACCTATTAATAATCTTATCCAATAAATAATAATTGAAGATTGGCTTCTGCTTTTTCTTTTCCTGATTTTGTAATCTATTCTCTTTTTGTAATTATTTTTTTTTCAAATTTGGAGATCTAAGATTTTCATTTTCTTTATTTTTACTTTTTTTTTTTAATTGATTAGAAAACCAAATAAGGTTTAAATCATTAAATTTAATTATATTTTTTAATGTTAAAGTGAAAACAAAGATATCCTAATTGTTAAGACCATCAAATGTTGGATGTCCACTTTACTATCAATCTTTTTTATTGTTAGAAAAGCATTTGAAGATTGTAATGTGTTGACTGACGTTGGATTGAATAGTAATTGACAGCTTAAACCTTATAAATGTTCTTTTTTCGCTGCTGAGTGAAACCTATTAAGCCTATCAATAGCAAAAAGAACACACAAATGCATAACAATTCTTTATTGTACAAGTTGATGAAAAGTAGGGATACGACTGTTTGATATTTTCAAATATTTTTTTGTGGAGAATTTAATAATGAAGTGAAAATTTTTATTTAATTGCAAAATAAGAACAAAAAAAGATTTTTTTAAATGGAAACGACATTTAAACATTGCTTTTCTTGGCAAAGTTAAACTTAGATATGCTATTCCTTGGTTTTTGGTTTTCAATTTAATATTTTGACTATCGAAATACAGAAAAAAAAAAATTAAATTAATTTCATATCGACGTAATATTTATTGCAAATGATCAAAGTTAGCTCTGTGGTCGATTGTTTAAATAAATCTTTATTTTAAAAATATGAGTTCTTTTAGAATTTTTTTTTTCATTTCAAAGCGGTTGAAACCTACAAAAAGAAACAAAATATTTGTAAGTGAAATTGAAACAACCAAAACTAAATTAAGAGTTTTTTTATAAAAAAAAAAAAGATCTTTTCGTTACCTTCTTTAAAATGTCATCTACTCTGTTATACCCTGTACAGTAATGGATCACTTGGTATTTCATCCAAAAAAAAAATAATTCTTCTTTGCATTTAAAATCGAAGTTATTTAAAAGAAAGTTCGTTTAATGTGTCAATGGTTTTATAAAAACCAATGCAATTGATTCTTTTTCGAGTTAATAAATAAAAACTAGTCCTAAAATTTTACAGGGTGGTTTTGGTCAACAAATGGTTATCAAGGAATTAATTAGTCAAAAACTGAAATTGTGTAAAATTTCATTAGAGTGTATTTTAAAATATCTATTAGGAACAATTATTAATTTTTTTTCTTTGACAAACAGTCTTCTTGGAATAAATTATCAAGAAAAATTGACAATTTTCAGTTTTTCCGGGATAATTCGGGAACCCTTTCACATATCTGATTTTTCTAAAGAGATATAAGCAAAAATCTGCCCAATTTTGTCAATCTTTTTTTGTTTTTTGTATCTTTAAAACTATGGAAGTTACTCATATACGGGTTAAGAAAACAAGTGTATATAAAAAAAGTTTCACTAACAATTTTAGCTGTGTAAATAACGGAAAATTTCTTTTTTTTTGCCAACCCTGTATTTGAAATTACAAATAAATTTTCTTTGGAATATTTAGGGAGCAATAAAAAAAAATGCATCAGATAGAATTTTTGAAAGACATTAAAAGGATTAAAAACATATACGAGTTTTATGACATAATCCCTCTTGCATAAAACATAAAATTCAGCGTGAAAGCACATATCAATTGGATACACCCCAAGCTTTTCCTTACGAAAAAACAAAAAAGAAGAGCCACTTACACGTAAAGGGTATCCGCTGCTAACGGACACCGGTGACTTTTTGTTAATTCTATTTGGCTTAATCCCTGACCGAGTAGGCGAAGCAAGCAAGAGGACAACGAAGACGAGTCTGCAACAATAAATAACATAAGCGAAAGATTAAAAAAAACCACATGGAACGAACAAGGTGTTAATTAAAATCGAGCCTTCAAATGAATAATCTATACAAGTATGCGCGTACAAGTCTATCTAAAAGACTGTAAAGCTATAAAGGTAAAGATGAATTAATAAGAGAAGAAGGAAAAAAAAGCAAACAACATCGAAGTACCAAGTTAAACGAACAAATAAATTCATCTCAGTATTGTTTTCTCTGTGTGTGTTTGTGTGTGTGTCGACTACTCGGTGGGCGTCACGCGATCAACCACATAAATTACATGTGTCGATTCCCTTAATAGGGCCGACGTCTTCATGTGGGGTACTAGTAGTACAGTACAACACTAACTACAACTAACTACAAGAAACATGCATACATTCGGAGAGGAGCATAATGAAAATTTTGGGATGCATAATCCGCATCAGAGGGTTATCAATGATAACAGAAGGGCGAAGAGACTAAGCGATGCCGGATTGAGCGATGACGGCTCTATTGGGTTCTTCAAGCGCAACGAAGAACCCGACGATCCCATTTTATTGGACCAGTTCGATAATTTCTATCAGACTACTAAAAGCCTCCTGGTGCTCTTTCAGATTATGGGAGTGATGCCCATCGAGCGATCCGAGATCGGTAAAACCACTTTTAGGTTTGTTACTTTTTTTAATTACAAACATTTAAAAAAAATTTATTTTACCACTTATCTTTACTCATTTGTCTCTTTCGTTGGTTTAATTAAGTTTATTTGCTTTTTATGTCCTAAATGATTTTAATTGAATGGAGAAATGAAAAAAAAAGTTTAATTACAGTTATATTTGTGATTAGTAAAATAGAAGTTAAGTTTAGTTAGTAATAATTTCCCTTCTTCAACTTCAAACATTTTTTGGGCTGATATTTGAGATTTAAGATATGTAAGTGGTTAATTAATTTTCAATAATTATTATTGATATATATCGATAGTGAATAATAATTATAGATCTGATCAACCCCTTTATGACGTTTTGATAATTTAAAATTACTGTTATTATTTTCTCAAACAAACAAAAAAAAAGGATTTTAAATTTATTTTTGGCAAAAATTAAATGAATTCGCATATTTGCTGAAAATTTCAAATTTCGAAAACAAGTAATTCTTTTTTAAGTTTAATCTTATTTGCGTTAATTTGTATTAATTTTTTTGATACAGAAAATTACCTTGGATTTATAATTGAGCTTTTTGGAAAATTAAATTAACTAAAATTTGTTAAAAAATAAAAAATAGGGAATTATTTTTAAAAAGCTCTTCTTCAATTTTAAATTAATTACAATTATAGTTCCATCGTTTCTTCAATCTATTAGCAGAGATTCAGTAAATCTTTTAGTTTTTTCTTATTATTCTAATTATCTAAATCTTAAGAAAAAAGTGGCAATTTGAAAGTATTCTTTATTTGTTTTTAAATTAATTTTTTTTTATTATTATTTTGACATTTGCTTATTTTAGTTTTATGAATTTATAACTGACCCGATTGAACATTTATATCGACTTATAAAAAAATATATTCAGTAAAATTTTTCAAAAATTGATTTTTCACAATATTCTTTAATTTATTGGCAGAAACAAAGTGCATTTTCATATTTCTTTAAAAATTTAAATTTTCTAAAACAAAAACGGTTAACTTAACGTGTTTTTTGTTTTTATTATCATTTTAGATGGTTCTCAGGGACGGCGATTTACGCCTACGCAATCTTTACAGCCGAAACAGCTTTCGTAACGATGGTTTTTAAGGAGCGTTTACTTCAGATTTTAATTCCGGGAAAACGTTTCGACGAATACATTTACGGGATTATCTTTCTAAGCATTTTAATTCCGCATTTTTTATTGCCCGTTGCAGCTTGGACTAACGGAAGCGAAGTGGCCAAATTCAAAAATATGTGGACTAGGTTTCAAGTAAGTGCATAACATCAACATTTTCATTCATAAAAAAAATATTATAATTTCCCTAATGAAAAAATAAACCAATTAATATACAACTTTTATGTTAATTAATTTGGAAGAATTACCTTTTATGGTCATATGGTTACATATTTTTATGTAAAATTTTATCATAAATCGTATAGTCATAAAAATCGTTCGGCTTGATTATCTTTTTCAAGATATGAGTAATTTGTTAAGTGTAAAAATTTACAGTTTTTAAATACTCAATTAATTTTGTTAATTTAAAAAAAATCCAAATTTTTAGAATAATTTTCTATATAATAATTCTAAAAAATCATCAAAAAAATATTATTTTTATTAAAAAAGCCATCCAAATTATTACATCGATTTTTTAGTATAAATACTACAAAGTAACCGGAACAGCAATAATCTTCAAGCACCTGAGTTTGATTACATGGTCACTGTGCATTTTATCGTGGGTGGTGGGCATTGCAATAATGCTGGCACAATTTTACCTCCAACCCGACATGCTGCTCTGGCACACTTTCGCCTACTTCCACATTTTGGCCATGCTTAACGGCCTCTGTTCCCTTTGGTTTATCAACTGCACAGCCAAGGGACGCGTGGCCGTAGACTTAGCGCAAAATCTGCAAAACGCGCTTTCTTCGAAACACCCAGCAGACCGATTGGCAGATTACCGCGACTTATGGGTTGATTTATCTCACATGATGCAGCAACTGGGCAAAGCCTACAGTGGCATGTATGGCATGTACTGTATCCTGATAATGATTACTACCATCGTGGCAATCTACGGATGCTTAACCGAAATATTCGACCACGGATTGTCCTTTAAGGAAGGCGGCCTCTTTCTAATTTCCTTCTATTGCATGACCCTGTTGTATATAATTTGCAACGAGGCGCATCATGCCAGCAGAAAGATGGGTCCGGAATTTAGGGACCGATTACTAAATGTAAATTTCGGTGCCATAGATAACAGGACCCGCCAAGAAGTCGATATGTTTCTGACGGCTATTGACAAAAATCCGCCCATAATGAATCTAAATGGGTACACTAATATTAATAGAAAGCTCATTTCTTCTGTAAGTTAATTTTGGTTATATAATTTGGGAAGAAAAAAAGAATTATTTTGCAGGCCGTGACTTCTATGGCTACTTATCTGGTGATGTTGATGCAATTTCGGGCCACTTTGAGTAGAAATGCCGCTATTGCCGCTCAAAGAGCCAAAGCTTTATCAATGGAAGCAGTGACAGCACATTAATTCCGAACGAGTAAATACCCATAGGACATAAATCAATTATTGCTTTCACTCAACTATTTAATTCAGTGTTAGTTTATTTATTTATTAATCGAAGTCTGAAAGAAATATTATTAGAAACGATTTCAGGATTTTTTTTTGTTTGTTTTAGATGAACGGTTGCTTTTATTTTGTTAGAACTATTGTAATTTAAACAATTTTTGGATTGCTATAATAATTATTTTCAAATCAGTAATAACTCAAAATATTTTTAACATGTCCACTTCCGGTAATGTCGAATATTGATGACAAAATAATATGTTCAATGGAAGAAGATTTTTATTTCTATTTTAGGTATACTTTTTAAGTTATTGCCAATTTCGGGTCATTTTTCTAAAAAAATTTGTTTTGGGAAAAATCAAATCTTTCTCCTTTTAACGGAAATTAAAGTTTGTTGCTGCTTTTAGTAATTATTTCCGAGATGTGTAATAATTCATCATCATCATCATCATCATCTTTATTTAAGGGCGCCAGAGAAAGCAGTAAACAGCGGCAATAAAATTTTAAAATAAAAATTATTTACTAAGCCGATGGTTCAGGGTGTTCGAGAAAAATTCTCAAATATCTTATAACATTTGAAAATAAAATAATAACTTCTATTTTTTTTAATAATAGTGATGTTTTTTCGTTTGTTTAATGTTTATCTTGGACATAAAAAAAAACTTATAATAAAACTTTCCATTTAGTAGTTGAATGATGAAATCTTTTTAAATTGTTTCAAGAAAATAAATATTCTAACCAATTCTAACCAAAATAAATGTTGTTTTTAAGAAATAACCTCCAATGTAATTATCGAAGGACAATTCATAAAACCACCAAACGAAAACTTTGCTCAAGATTCTCTATTTTTTTGTTGTTTAATAACAGTAAGTGGGAACTTTCAAGAAAAGTTGACACATTAGAAATAAAATTAAGAAATAATCGAAATTCCAAATGAAAATTGGGGTGTTCCACTAAAACATTAAACTGGATATCTGCTTTCGGTAATACTGCAAAAAGAAAAATAATAAAATTTAATTAAAAAGATATAAAAAAGCCAATTAATTAACCAATTTGCCACAAGTAATAAATATTAAAATAAACAACCCCATAAAGCGAACTTTTTATAAAACAGACAAAATGGAATTAGCTTATGGCCAATAAAGTTTTCAGTTCGTATAATTTGCGCAATAAAAACGCAGCCGTAAAGTTTATTATGTGCACTATTTGAGGATATCGTCAGTTTTTTACAGTCTAGGCATTTAAAGTGACCTTTCTTCATATACGTATAATAATAATAATGTATAGTAGAAGAACATCAGTGGCGTTGACTTGGTTTTGTTTTCTTGACTTTATAGCTCCAACAGTCCCCTATACGCAGCACACAATTGGATCGTTTCAAATGAGTAGCAACTGTTTGCAGTGAATGTGCAATGTGCAGTGTGCATTGAAAACAAGCCGATGTGCGTGCCGCAATGAATTCGCACTTTATTATCTTAAATGAAACGGAATGGCGTTGATTAATTGAATATGTTAATTCAATTTAATAACCATAAATATTCCCCATCGCAGACCACTAAGAGTCTTTGACGTTGATGTTATTGTAAATAATTGCATTAATCAATCATTAATGTCTTTAATATGTTGCATATGGTATATTTTAAATTTGTGTGTTTTTATTGTATCTTTTTGAAAATAAAAATAATAAATTTTAAATATTAACAAGTAAAGTTAAAACTTGAATAATTTAGATTATTCATTTATAACAACAGCAAGTTTTCGAAAACAGTCGAATGTTTTAGCAATAAACACGTCTTGAAATGACGTAAAGTTAATTTTAAAAATAATTTCTGGTATCTAGAATATTTTTTCTATTTTTAATTATTACTTATAAGTTTTTCCTTATATTAAGAAATTTAGTTAATTTTAAATCGCATCTGATGGCAATTTATTGGCATCGACTAAGCAACCCGGAAAAAGGACTAATTCAAAATTGCTTTTGGCTTCCGAACCGTTTCAGTCCACACATAAACTTACAGTTCCGTCTGAAAAAGTTTATTAGGGACGTGACCTTTAACCCCGTTTCTTCTAATCGAATGTAGTTATCAATGAACCCGACGAGCAGGATGAAAGCGGCGGCAGCATTTGTGAAAAAGCTGCTTTAAAATGGCGAGAGAGTGCAATCTATACAAATTGCACAATTCGATTCGAATGGGCAATTGTGTAATGATTGGCGCTTTTAATTGTCATCCTCTGATGTAGTCGCAGGGATTTCAATGGCAATAGACAGACTGTTTGAAAATGAATCGAACGGAGATTGAAAAGCGATTACAATGGCAGGTCGGAGGTTACCAATTAGGCTCTCTAACATTATTTATTTCTTGTTCGTAATGATAGTAATAAGCAGTGACGATCACGATTATTATTGGTATTGGTGCGTATAGTGCACATCATATTGTGTGTTAGAGAATGAGTTTAATTATAATGATAGGTTCCATTAAGTAACGAGACCTCACAGCGTTATTGGCTGCTGTGTTAATAAATTGATAATTTACTTAAAGGTGTATTACGCTTATTTTCTTTTTTAACCATTTCATGTCCGGAGATCATGCAATCTTGAAATATTTGCTATTCATATGAAGCTATCGTTCTTTTTAAACTTAGTTTCATTATTTAAAATTAATACTTTTTAAAGAAAAAAAGAAAAATGGATAAATTAATAAAAGATGAAAATTTCAATTTTTTTGAAAAATTTATTTCATTACAACTATTTGATGGTTAAAAAAAATTCCTTTCAATTTTTGAAAAATTGAATTCGTTAAAATTATTTGACCTAAAAAAAAAAAATAATTTTTCATTTCAATTTTTTGAAAAATTAATTTCATTAAAATAACAAAAATGGACAGAATCTTACGCTCAACTTACATCGCTTTACAAAAATCGAATATGGCTCCTGGTTTTTCTGTTTTTTCGGGATAATTCGGGAATCAGAAAACATATCTGATTTTTATAAATGAATATAAGTTGGGCATAAAATTCTGCCCATTTCTCCTATTTAACTGAATTTCTTAAGAAAATATGTGATTATTCCAGGTATATCACTTGTATATCCCATAACTTCACATATCTTTAAGAAATGTATAACAAAATTTAGGATGAAGGGTGTAATAGGGTGTAAAGGGTGTTATTAACAAAGATAACATGAAATTAATCTAAAATAAAACAATTATAATTACTTGTTTCTTCACAATTATTTTTTTTTCTATCTCAAAACGTTTTAATAAATTAAAATAACTAAAAAAAAAATTGACAATTGTCAATTTCTACAAAATAACTCTAAAATGAAGGTACTAATGAAATTTTTGTGAACAGAAATTCTACTCATCTTAGCCTATTCAACCGATTCTCTATCGCAAATATGAACAAAGTTTGCCATACATTAAAATACCGACCTTTAAAAAAACTCTGTATACTAAATCAAAATTTCGTTTCATTAAAAAATTAAAAATAAAAACAACAATAACATTTCGAAAATTCCGAAAAGCTATATAGTTAAACTTCCAACAAAATTCCTTTATGAAAAGTATAAGGCCCTATGGCTTTCAAAATGCATATTTTGCTCCTTAATATTATAAATTATAAGCAACACCTTAAGAAATTTCAGTTTTCACCATAATCTTCATAATTTTGTCTCCTCCCCCTATCAATTTATGCAAATTACAGGGACCGTAATAGGCAATCTACACTCACACATAATGTTTACCTTACGTAAACCCGTTAAACTAATTAAAATATCAGAAAGTCAATTAACAAACTTGGCGCTCATTCGGAACGCTCCCAAAGTGTAGTATACTATACGCGCGCATAATTAAAACAAAGAGCCGAAAAGAAAAACCGATGACATTTAAAGGCAAGCTCGTTTTTCCTCAATAGAAAAACAAAACAAGACAGGCAAAGTTCAAACCGCGCAATGCGAATGAAAAGGACATTTTGTCTGTAAGCTCTCGCATCGAGCCTTTATTGAAGCCTTTATAAATTATTTCGATTAAGGAAGAAAAGCGAACGCAATTGATATTTATTGCGCGCGACTAATCTGTCAATCAATTAAATGCCTTCTTAGCTGCTGGAGAAAAAGAGGGGAATTATTATCTAATGGCACGCATTATTATTACATTATATTAATTTATTGGCTGTGGAAAAACGAGGCGATTGCTTACAAACAACGAAATAAATTTTAGGAAAATGCGCGCCGTTATAAAGACCTTCATTATATTAAGTTTGAGGAATTCTCTTTGCATGAGATAATAGGCGACAATTAAAACTATTGTTAATTGTTGATAAGATACATTTTTGGTGCGCTTGAATTATTGTTCTGATGATTTTCTGTGTGGGCCTTAAAACAATATTATTTGTTGCACATAGTTTATAGAATAAGGCCCACACTTGCCGTTGATTAGTTCCTAGACGAAAATAAATCTTGATTAATATGGAACAATTAACGTTGTCACTTAAAAATGTCGCTTTTAATTTTCCTGCTCTTATTCAATATATGTGATAATTGTTTATTTAGTTTACTTCTTGTTTGAAAGTACTCCCTCAGTCACAAATTACAAAATACATTTTTGAATTTATTTTGTCACTAATTAAGCTTTTCAAATACAAATTACACAAATTTTATAAAAAATTATATACCGGATAACACAAATTTTACTACCACCCCTACTATTTCTTTATTTATGGACCGATTTTTACTAAATTTGGATTACATGCATAAGATAACATTTTCAATTGGAATGGATGGTTGTCATTTTTACATCATTTCCGGTTTCGCTGGAAATGAAACCAAATTTTAATTTCAAAATGGTAACACTGCATTTTTAAGTTTTATTTCAGATTTTTACCCCATTTTTACTTTGTGCTGAAGTAAGAAATGATTTTCATGAAGGAATGATTTGCGATAAGTCTATTTATTTATTAATCAAAATTTTTTTAATAAGGTATACCATAATTTCGGATAGAGGAAGTATTAATTTTTTCTCTTTCATCAAAAAAATATGACAATTTTTTGACGAAGGTTTTCCGAATGTTTAATCTGGAGCAATACTTCTGAATGCGATTTTTTTAATGTAATACTAATAGACATAAAGCTCTCAAAGAGCGGCAGCTGAATTAATAAAATATATTCTCTCCATTTGAAAGAGCGTTTTTGTGCTCGACGAGTGCATTTTTATGGTTGCAATGCAATTGAATCGGATCGGATTAATAAATTGTTGAGTGTCATTTAAGTGTGTTGACATTACGTCAATCGAATTGATGAAGCATTTTAAAAACAGAACGTTTTGTAAAGCTATAAAAAATAGAATCTCGTTTTTCTCTCTTTGAAAGAGATACATTTTATGTCTATATATTTTCGTTTTGAGTGCATTTAAAACGAATGCATTAGTTGAAATTTAATATTTGCTTCTTATCTATGTATTAAGTGTACAGTTTTAAAAATTAATACATTTAAAAATACATAAAAACAAAACAAATGTAAGTCAATTTTGCAAAACCATTGCATAAAATCACCACCAAATTAACAGCTCCATTTAACAATAACAACATTAACGCCGAATAGAGTAGGAAATGAAAAGACAGGTGACAAATGAAGAGTTTCCTTTTCCGGGTTTTACAAATAATAATAACCCCCGACACCTCCACTTCAATAAACAAGGGTGTGCATTGTCCTATAAACAATATCGTAAAAACGTTGACTAATAAATCGTACGAAGAAAGTTTTGTAACAATGGCGACATGTGCGTTAATAGGAGTTTAAAAAAAAAGAGGCCGTTAATAAATAATCTATGGTCCATTTGATGTCACTCCAGATTATACGAGGGTGTGTTAAGTTTACTATAGCTAAAGCACATAAAAACTAGCATTATATAAAAGAGTTAGTAAATACTTATTGTATATCTAGTGTACACATATGTTTGTCCAATTGGACAAGGCATAACAATATTGTTTTGCGGCCTGAAAAAAAAATAATAAAAGCAAATAAGATTTCGTTGAGCGACCGTTAATAAAAGTCAATTATTTAATTAACTTGTTGTTGTGATTTTGAATCGACAATGGGCGCTTATTCGGTAATTGGTTTACGATCGTTCCTATAGAAGGAATTTCTTTTTGTCAATTTTTGTTTTATTAATTTATTGCTTGTCGCTTTAATTAAATACTGATATCGGTTTAGTTCATTCGATTGTTCAATTGGCAGGATTAATTTCTTTTAATGAAAATGTCAACTTGGTTGGGGATTGTTGAAATGTAATAATTGAGTTACATAATAAATTAATTTGTTTTTTGTTAATTGCAAAAACAGTTTTTGTTGTATAAAATTTGGGCTTCCTTATTTTTTTTCCAAATTTCAATTAAAAAAAAATATTATAATTATATTTATAGCACTAAATTTAAAAGACTGCAGTTGGTTTTCATCTATAAAATAAGAAGGAAAACCAAGAAAACTATAAAAAGCGAAAAAAGTCAAGTTCTCTGAACCTTGGCCCATTGCAGGCTTCCCTGCTGCTAAATTTCGATCTTTAGAATTGTTGATTTTAGGGTTCAGTTCAGCGTAAGTAAAAATCGATTTCGCAAAACTTATAGGCGAAGAAATGGCTCATCTTTAGCCGGAGTAATCTGCCATCTGTCCAATCTGTATTACTATCTTAAGATGGTTCCCATTCCTTCTAAGTCGATTTACAATATAGTAAATCGTCGATTGGTTCATTCCTAATTGGTCAGCCACATTTCTTTAATTAATGCCACTTTCAAATAAAGCCAAAGTGGATGTTGCAATTTCTTGCAAAGTGTTTTTAAAGCAAGATTCTTCGCCAAAGTACTTCTGAGGTAATTATTTTTTTGCAAATTAACTGTTAACTTTTATTTGCGAAATCGCGAAGCTTTACTTGCAGCTCAAACTACAGGCTACTAACAAAACTAACAAAATTCGACTCTAAAGTCGAAAGTCAATTAAGCATAAAAGCGCAAATTTTACCGTTTGGTATAAAATTAAACAAAATCAAGGAATCGTGTCTTTAAAACTTAAATTTCTACTTGATATTGAAGAATTTAATTGAGACATTTTAAATTTATTACAATAAATATAATTTTGTCCAATAGTTTATCAAAAATGGAAAATTTTACAATTTCATTTAATAAGTTTAACATAATTAAACAAATCATTTTTTAAGGAAAAAAAAATAGTTTAAACTAAAATCAACTTTAAATGAGTGAAATATGAAAAATGAAAACTTTTAATTTTTTTTTTCAAGTGGTTTTCTAGAATAATACAAATAAAACAAAACTTCAGTCAATACAAGAAACAAAATCATAAAGGAAGCAATGCTACTATACATATTTACGACGTGTTTGGATTTATGAATATGCTTCCAAGTACATAAACCTAAAAATAAGCATTTTTGTGTACTCAACGTGTACCTACACATACTTGTCTGAAGTACTTAGGGTCAAAAATACCAAAAAATATTAATAAGTCAGCCAGGCATTCATCGCACCGATAAAAGAAAACAACAACAAAATATTCAAACTAATAATACATCTTAAGACATCCAATCAACAAATTACATCTAATTAAACTTGTACAACAAGAAAAAACTCAAGGGGAATATTAATACCTTCGGTGCTCCTGTATATAAAAAACAGGAGAGTACTTTAACGCTTGTTGAAAAAGCACGATGCGTAAAATTCAATATAAACATTTAATTATAACCGAAAAGCCACTGAATAGTTTAGAAATAAATTGCTAGTTAATTAAAAAAAAAAGAGATTAGAAATACTTTTAATGTTATAGTACTTGCATGATGTACATTTGATACGATATGCTCTAATTTTGGAAATGCTTTATGAAATTTAATATTCCTTTTCTAAACAAATTTAGTATTAATTACATCAAACAATTGACATACGTGTTTGTTATTCTTTAGTTGGGTCGAATGGTTCAGAAAAATTTGCAAAACAAAGTGCGACTATAGTAATATGATTTTTTGATGTTTTTAATTATGAGAAAGTAGCATTCTTTTTTCTTCGCGGGAAAAGGGGTGTCTTATTTGCATAAAGAAAACGTTACGACTCTTGTTTTATGTGTATGTTGAATGTTCAGTGCATGTACAAAAAAAAAAACGTTTTTACCTACTCCTACATAAAGTTACAGGTACAATCAGAAAACGTAAATTTACGGAATGAGAGATAAAGAGTAAGACAAAGTTTTATTATGCAGGTGCTTATGATGCACGTTGTTCTATTTTTTATTGCACTTTTATTGTGCCGTCAGCATCCAAAATGTTAAGTTGTTTCGCCTAGTTTTACTTTAATTTAATTTTTTTGTTTGGCTGCTACTTTACATTAATTAAATTATTTTATTTTGTTTTATCTTCCTTTGTGAAATAAACAAATATAATTTGAAATTTCAAATATAATTATAAAAAAAATGAACTGGTTTAGAATACTTAAACAATTCTTTAACAATTTTGCAACAAAAAAAAAATATATAAAATTACAAAAATAAAGTTTTTAGTTTAAAAATTAAAGTAAAACCAAAAAAAATATATTGGAATTTCAAAAGTAGAATCAAAAAACAAAACAACTATTTATTAGTAATGGAAATATTCAATTACAAGAACAGATAATACATTTTATTATTAATTAATTAAGGCATCAATATTATAAAGCCCCAAGATTATCGCTTTCCGTTTCTTCACATTGACGCCTTGAACAATTAATTTTCCAACTACTGATAACATTTACATTATGTCACAAAAGTAAAACCAGCAGAAGTTAAAAGCTTCCTCGAAGTCTTACTTTTGTTACACACCTCAACCTATCGAAAAATAAATAAATAAATAATAAAAGCTAACTTGGCTAATGGATCAAAGAAAGTTGTTTTTATCTCTTATATAAAACGTTTAATTTCCCTGTTCCCTGTTCCCTGTTCCCTGTTCTAATCGAAAGGTCGTTCTTTTACTGTTCTGCTGTGCTGCGATTCACTTCTTATTAACATATACTTTACCTTTTTATTATTTTATTATAACAGAAGAATAATATGCATAATTTATAATTATTAAAAAAACGATGAGAAATTCGAAAAGAACGATGTACGGCGAACATCAAATGCAATAAAAAAAAAGGTCTGAAACCTAGAAGTCTTCTAGATTATAATCTGTTTTTATCGATGGTACAAGTTAGATGGTTTACAATAAGAAGACTGATCCTGATTGCCAATGATTCCGCAGGTGAGTTAAGGTACAATAAAATGAGTGCAAACCAGTTGGCAATTATAGCGATATTTATGATAATCTAATGGATGCAAAATGATATTTTCAGTTTGCATTATTGCCTTGTTTGAATTATAATTATAAGTAATTTTATTATAAATTATTATAAACTCACTCTTATTCTTATTACTGCTTTTCATTTATTGGAAAACTAAAAATAATTATAAGGATGAACTGCAAATAATCCACACTACTTTATACTATTTTATTTATAGCTGCAATTTTTTAACAAGGGCAGCCTCCTATCCTATACTCAAAAAAATTAGTCAAATTAAGTTTTGGTTTCAAGAAATTCACAAAAATAAACATTTTAATTAAAAAATTGTTTTAAAATTTTTAAATTGTTGAAACTTTAAAATAAATATAATAATAAATTACTATTCATAATGACAATATTATTATAATGTATCTAACTAATATTTTATACAATGAAAAACAATAGAAGGAATAGAAAGAAGAAGAAGAATATTACAAGGAACCGAAAAACAGATGAAGCCCGATAAGAGTAAGGCCTTTTTAAATCAGTGTTTTTTTGGTGTTTTGGACCTTAAGGGCTCCATAATAACTTAATATAATTTAAGTACCTTATGAAAAAGTATATAATTTCCTTGGTGTGATCAGATAAGCGTCCTTTAAGTGGAATATTTTGTGTTTTAAGATCATTTAACGATTATAGTGATTATTGGTGGCGATAAAAATACCGATTAATTAATTACTGACCATTACTCTCGATTGCCACGCGAAGATAACTTAATTTTAAGGTCTTCTTCATCTTCGGATACCAGTTGAAACAAACTCACACAACCCCAATTGACCCGCTTTTTATACATTTTCTTTTCAATGTTTTAAATTTTACCAATTTTTCTTTATTTAACAACTTTTTTAGTTATTTTTTTGCATTACTATTTGTACCAAAAATAAAACACTTTTTGTTAAATAATTAATAAATTTTTTTTTCAATATTTTAAATTTTACCACTTTTTCTGTATTTAACAACTTTTATTATTTATTTTTTTGCATTACTATTTGTACCAAAAATACAAAAAAAAACAATTTCTGTAAATTATTACGGAAAACTGATTTTCTTTAATTAAAATAACTCCATTTTATTAGAGTAAAAGAAAACTTATTAAAATAAAAAATAAAAGAAAGATAGGTACCTTATAAAAAAATATTGTCCTTCTTGCATGCTTGCAATAAACTCGTACAACTTAGGCACTAAGAATTCGCATTGAAATCACCGATATAGGACGTCGCGAATAAGGGATGAACGCAATAACAGCAACAGCACACTGAATAATTGGTTTTTAAGGGACATCGCATGATCGCGATGGAAAATTTCGCATTAGAAAAGCGCGCCTCGCCGGGGACCGTGTTGAAGAAAAAAGCGCGACCTCACTGTCAGACGCTACCGCCGTTTATGCACTCCGAACTCGCTCTTCTCTACACGTTCTGTTGTGCGATTACTCGTTGGATCAGTGGATCACTCGTGTGCCACTCGTAGTTCCACTAGAGGCAACTATTGGGAGGATTGCTTTCGTAGAATCTAAGCCAACACCAAAACATCACGCAACGCAACAACATTGTTTATAAGTTGCCACTCTTAACTCTATCCTTTTTGTCCTTCCGCTTCTTCCGGTCCAATTTATTAAACATTTCTTTTCTTTTAGTTAACATTAATTTTTTTTGTAATTGTTAAATATCGTAGTAAATATTCATTTTTTTAAGGGACTATACTGAAATTTTTTTTTTAATAGTTTTCGCAGAATAAAATTTTATTTTTGTAAATTATTTCATAAAAAAAAAACTTCGAAGAAATTTAAATAATATTAAACAAACGGTCAAAAAATGTACAAAATTAATTACAGCACCGGTCTGCTGTCACATGGTATAAATCTGAAGACAAGAAAAATTGGCAAAAGGATGTTAGCACCTTCCCAAAATTAATCAAAAATGTACATTAACAACGTTGAGATATTCCCCAAAAATTTTATTAAGTACTTGGGAATCTCGTTGGATTCCAAATTAAACTTAAACCAATTTTAAAATTTCATTGAATAAAAAGTCATCAGACTCAAATGCTTATCATATAAAGAAAAAAGGCTGTTTTGAGAATAGAACGACCTGTAGCAATTTTGTTCCATTAAAATAATTCCCTTGTTATACAGACTGGACAATTTTCAACAATTCTGCAATAGTTAAATTCCCAACTGAAACTCCAGTGTGTGGATGGCCCTTTGGTACCATGGTACTGGGTAAATATATGAAATAATACTAATAAATTAATTATAAACTTTATTAAAAGCGCATACATTAATAATATTTGAAAAAAAATTAAGGTTTCTTATTTTGAAGTTCGACGATTCTCGACGAGAGTATTTTATACTTTTCAATTAAGTTGCAAATGTCTTCGTCTAAATTATCCGAATTATTGTCGCCCTGTTTAGAAATTCTTTTTTTCAAGGTGCAAACACTTTTCTTGAGATGATTAATCTCCGCATTTCCAGCAATAACCTTTTTGTTAAGCGCGCTTAAATGTTCCATTGCTTCGCTTTCCTCCTTCTGGAGCTTCTTAAGGTTTTTTTCAAGGGAAAAGAAATTCTTCAAAATCTTTGACACATCTACTGTGGTGTTGTAAGTGGACTCTAATACTGAATTTTGCTCCCGCAAGCCTTCCAACAAATCTTGGTAGAACTTACATCGTTCTTCATTAGTATCAACCTCCTTGAAGAGGTCTTCATATTTTAAAATATCCTTTCTGAGCTCTTCAAGGTACTCAGTTTTAACCCTGACTGCCTCCGCTTCATGCTTTTTCTTCAAAAACTGATTGAACAATTCTTGAGGTTTCTCCTTCAAGTCCTTATTTTCCTCTTCCAACTCCCTTAAATTCTCTTCAAGTGTCTGCAGTTGCCTAATTTGGGCCCCACTATTACTTTTCTTCTCTTGCAAATCATTTCTCCATTTCTCCAAGCAGTGACTTTCAATGTTTTCCTTCAATTGCTCAATCTCTATTCTTGATTTATAGATTTTACTTTGCATATTGCTGGTCTCGCTTTTAAAAGAGTCATATTTTTCTTTTTTCCGCAAAATCTTAGTAATTTCTTCTTCTTTTGAGTGAAAAAGACACATCTTTTCTATGATGCATGCAATAATAATTGAGGTCTTTTCATTTGGTCTTAGCAGATTCAGCAAATAAATCTTGCATTGCGGATGAATAAAGTAATTTACTTGTTGCACAATTTCGAATTGTGTTCTGTCCTCTCTTTTTGATTCCAAGTAATCCAAAGCCTTGTTGAAAAAAGATAAAATATTGGAAGATTGTAATTTAGGTCCAAATAATTGATTCCTTTCAAAATCTGCATCTTCAATTAATTCATTACACTTTGCTAGCAAAAATGTAATTCCTACAAAATCACATTATATCAGTTTAGCAAATTCTTCTCAGATAATCATTACTTACTATTTTCACCAATTTTTGCCATGGCTGCACGTTTTTTCTGGTTTTTGGTCGCCTTTTAAACTTTTAAATCTTCAAACAATTTAATTCGTTAACCTCACTTCTAGTTGTACCCAGAGCTTATACACTATTATGCCGTTATAATAAACATTAAACGGGCTTAAATTTGAGACAATAATCAAAAAGGACACATATTTCAAATAATGTAAGGGAAATATTTTCTTCTTCGACACGACTTGGACAAGTATTAAGTATAATGCAAATAACGAACGAATGTTTTTAATTTGTAACGGTTCCGGAAAATGAGGATTATGGCAGGCAACCCAATAAGCCTAGAAACAATAATTTCAAATTTAATTTACTTTGAAATCGAATGGATAATGCCAAATCATGAATTAGTTAAAAAATAATGTAGACTGTATGGTTTTAATGATTTAGAATGAAGTAAGATTATGTTTAAAAGTTGCAAACCTGCAATAAGTTTAATATTTTAAGAGTTATTAACAAAAGAATTTAGACATAATGGTTTTTTGGACAAAAGTCTATTTTTTCAAATCATGAAACCTGAAGTGATATCTAAATAACATCTATTCTGTTCAATTGTCTTGAATTGAATATTCATAATGTACAATCTTCGAAAACGCTGATAATCTTCTGGTTTTTTATTCTTCATTTTATTTTTCGCCACTTTACTTTTTCAACGGTCTTTAAATATAATTATTTCGTTGAAATGTGAATACTTTTGCATTTTGATGAAATTAAATCGATTATAAAACCTGTTCTTCATATCTAAAAAAAGAGAATCATCATCTTCACAGAATATACCGTTAATAAGGTTATGTTGTGTGATTTTGGATGGTTTGTGGC